>VZRN01005010.1:3536811-3555163 GCA_013397935.1 Dasyornis broadbenti | reverse complement strand
AAAAAAAAAAGCTTCTCTTTATTCTAGCTCTCAATGTTCCATGCAAACTGTAGCTAAAAATCTCTAGGGGAGAGAAAAATTAAGATTTGAATAATTAGTGAGAACTGCTTGTTTTAGCTATTGTGATATCCTCAGCTTTTGCTGTCCTCTCAGTGAGTAAATGAGTTAACTGCTGAGCTGTTAAAAGTCCTGTAGAGAAAATTACAACGTGAAAATACAATCTGGACTTGCAATTTTTCTGTCCCACAGGCTCATCCAGTCTTTTTCACTGCCAAAACGAAACAACTGCTGCTCCCAGGTACAACAGCAGGGTCACTTGCTCAGCTGCACTGACACCTCAAGTAAATCTCTTGAAATTGCAGAATTTCATTTGGGGGTATAGTTAAGAATTCAAACCCAGGATGGGCCCCACACCCAACATGGAGGTGCTGCAGGACTCTGTAGCCTGCTCCAATTCTTACGGAGTGCTGTGAAGTAAATGGGACACATGCATACATTGTGGAGATAGTGGGAGAGGCGTGCATTTTCACTGTATGAGCAGAAATGGGCACCTGGTTGTCTGATGAAGAACAGGCTGTGGGGATGAAAAATATGGTGACAGATTAAGTGTGCTGGCACTGTGCTTCTCATCGATGGACTGTGCATTCCTGCAGCGCTCCTCAGGTTAGAGGACTGGGAAGCCACCTGAAAGCAAGTAGTGCTTGAGCTACTTTGGAACATAACCTCTTTGCTTTTCATTTCCCAAGTCACATGTGAAAACTGGGAAGGCTTGGCACTTGTGAAATTATTCTGTCTTTCAAAAAAGATCATGACTTCTTTTTTCTCCTATGTTCCTATGTAGGTGTCAGGGTAAGCAATTCAGGCCTGCAGTGCTGAGGGTCTCTACCACTTTTCACATCCCAAGTTTTGCTTCAACCTAGAGTGCTGCAAGGTTGTTTCTTGGATCTACCAAACAGCAAATCACAGCACCATAATCCGTGACCGAAGTCTCAGCTATTAACATTTCATAATCTTTTGTCACAGCTGCAGTGATTTGGCTTATTTTGTTACTGGTATTAAAACTGCAAAGCAATTTGTATGTTAAAACATGTAATTGGCATTTTTTTTTTTTTTTTTTTTTTTTTATACATAGGCACTGTAGTTACAGTAAGCATTATTGTGGCTCTGGAGGCAAAGGCGAGTGTTTTCCCTGAGCTTCAGCAGCAGCAGCAAAACAAGATGTTAAGGAAAATATTGGTAGTGAAAAGCACCTTCAAGTATGTTATGGAAGAGAAGAACATTTCCATGTCATTATCCAGTCAAAACTAGAAGATGTGAAAGCTGCTTTTATTTAAACAGGCATTTTTCAGATCCCACAAACATACCTGTTACATATGTAACATTGCATAATAGCTGTGTCCTGACTGTGTGTAGGCACACACAGACCAGACTTCATTATGGAAGAAAACTTTTGTGTGCCAACAGGCAGGCCAGGATGTGCTCCAGCAGGTCACCAGTTCCACACAAGTAGGCAAATAGCAGCACTTCGCATCTGTTTGTAGTCACAGACCAACAGAAGCTGGCTGGAACTGTCTTTCCTTCTTGTAGCAGACAAGAATCTGGATTGTGAGGGGCTGATTAACAAGAATCTGGATTGTGAGGGGCTGATTTTCATTTCTGTGCCTTGATAGAGTTACTGAGATGAGTTTCCCTCAATTTTATCTATTTCAATGTCAATGCATGTGGCAAAAAGCAGCGCTAGGAGTGTCAAAAATCATGATCTTTCCTGTGTCCATCACCTTATTTAAATCTTTAAAAGTCAGTGGAAATACATTAAGGTGGGGTCTGGTGGTGCTCAGCTTTAATGTAGTTCCTGGCAGAGCAGTTAATCTGTGGAGGTGTACGCCCTTGCCCTGACCAAGGCCACAAGACCAAGAACAAATTGGCGCAGTGAAACCTGTCAATGAGCAGCTATGCAATCTTGTCCTAAGGAAGTTCCTCAATTTCTCTGCACATTAGTGCTTGATATGTCTGAACAGGGAAGATTTATATGCCCCTACTTTTTTTCTTCCTAAAGGATGCTAAACAGGTGCTCTAAGGTCTGTCTGTGGTAACTTCTGCTAGGAGGAGATTTGGGGTTTAACTGTTTTAAATCCATGAACCAAACTCTAAATTTCACCCTGGCAAAGGGGAAGATCAGAAGCAGGAGGTATTCTGTCATGCCAGCCAGACAGAATGAGCCATTCGCAATTTAAGCGTGTGCCAGCCTTGTGCCTGTGAGCTGCAGCTGGTCATGCAGCTTCTCCCTGGAAATTTTTCTAATCTTAAATATCCCTTTTGGGTTTTTTTTAGCTGAAACAAAGATCTGCTTCAAGTACTACCATGGCGTGAGTGGGGCGCTACGAGCCACGACTCCAAGTGTCACAGTGAAAAACAACGCAGCTCCTGTAAGTTATGCTGACATTTTATTTTTTCCATGTATGTTCTGTTGCCACTGTGCTATGCCTTGCTTTCCCTGCCTGCTTTTATATACCTTTATATCAAAACTGAACATTTGTTCTTCATTGTATTGTGGTAGAAGGAAATGGGTAGTCTTTCTGCAAAGATGTGGATTTGTATGCCAAGAGAATGTAGATTCAGCTCTGAATCTGTCACAGATAACCTGATTCGGGGCAAGTCCCACATCCTAGCTGTATCCTGCTATCATCTCTCTGCTGGGTGCAGAGAGAAGAGAGCAGTTGTCTTCTCTCTGCTGGGTACTCTGGGATTTGAGTGATACCTCTAAAGGATTTGGGATCCTTGGGCAGTAAATACAGTAAGTGTCCAGAAAGGGAATAGATTTTCCTATTTTGAGGTGCTTTTTTCCAAATGAGCATTTTCACAGCAGTGCCTCTGAGTTCCAGGAAGAGGCACACTCTGACATGCTCCCATCAGTGGTAAGAAGTGGGCACTCAGGACCCGATCTGTCAAAGGACTGAACATCATTCTTGACAGATTGAGGCTTCATTGAGAGCAATTTTGATTTGCTAGAGCCTAGCAAAGCTCTGTGTCTTAGATAGCTCTAAAAAGCTATATATCTTGTCTGGTATTGGAAAATTTTATCACCCTGAGAGTAAAACATATTTCAGAAGCCCCCAGAGAGACTTGATGACCTCCAAAGCTTGTCTGGCCTTGCTGACAGTGTTTCACTGCCTGCCAGGCTTGGCAGAGACCTGCATGAGCTGGGGAGTTGTATGCCAACCAGCATAAGAAAAGGACTAGTTCAGATATTGTTTAGTCTGGAAGATGAGTTCAGAAAAGGACAGGAAGGATCTGTCTTACCTGTGGGTGTATGTAGGTTTCAGTGGACATCAATGAAACCTAAATTTTTAGCCATTTTTTTTATGTGGTTTGTTTTTCTTGCTTTTGTTGTTGCTTTTTTGGTGTGGATTTTTGATTGTTTTTCTCCCAGTCGCAGGTTAATATTTCTAGAAAGGCTGAAAAGTCTCTCATGCTGTGTGTTGGCTGTAAATGATTCTACCAGAGCCAGGATGGATTCATTTTTCCACCCCTGAGCCATGAAAAGACTTTTGGTGGTTTCTCTTTGCCTTCTTTTGATGACCAAAATAGCTGCAAACTGCACGCTCGGTAGGAGCTGCTGGCATGTCCTTTAGGAATAAAAGGCAGTCATGTCTCATTGTGCCTCTCTGACTTGGTCACGGTGAAGACATTCATCAGTTTTAGAGCCTAGAGAGTTTCCTTCAGCTGTCTTCAGAAGAACATTGTTATGTTGCCTTGGATATCTTCATTGTGAGAGTTGCTGAAAAGTTCTTTTTAGCCTGTAGTGACTCACGTCTGCTTGCCCCAGGACTTGTTGCTGATTTCCCAGGTGTTATAATTTGGTAGGATAATCTCTGTCATTGATTTAGTCCCTGTCTTCTCTGAAAGGTAAGATGGCCAACCAAGGCAATAAATACCAGCAGGCTGAGAGATTAGAGTATTTGTTGCGTTATTCACATCCATGTCTTAGACCTGAGTTGGAACCAATTACACAAATTTTTCAGGTCTAGTATGGAAGGGTTACTCTTGCTTCATTAAGTATCAGCAGTATGTATGAAATTAGTAGAAGAATGTCTGAGGACCTGTGCCTTTGTAATATGCAAATAGGTATTCTCTCCAAGTTCTTCAGCTGAGACCTTTACATACATATTTATGGGGAAATAAAACAGCTATTCACTTTCAGCTGAGCAGGACTTTGTGTTTAAAAGAAAATCCTCTTCATGTAGTACTCATGGTCTTCACAGAAATCAGATGAGAATCGCCTATTATGACCTTTATTTGAGTATACTGTGCATGACTGAAAAACAAAATATGATTAAAAGTAGTATCAGATAATGGTTTTCTGTTTGAGAGCCAAACGTCTGTCCTTGGAAATAGCATTCTTTTTCTATAGTCTTCTAATTTTTCCTGCTTTTCTAAGTTTCAAAATAGCCTTTGTGGGTTTTTTTGCAGACCAGAGAGGCCCAGCAGTATTACAGGTGCAGCATTTTTTTGTCTGTTATTTTTTCTTCCTTGTTTTGCTGCATGACTTATTTGGTGCATTGTAAGGCAAATATTAAGTGGAGACAAGAAAAGCAATGGAATGGCAGCAAATGTTGTGCAATATGAACTTAGATGGACCCTTCTGCTTGAATGCAAAGGAAGAAAAAAGTGCTATAGATTTGAAAACTCCTTCAGAGTTTGGAGAAGAATACTGGGCTGACTCTTGCCTGTGTGAAGGCTTTCAGCTTCAAATTCCAGTCCCAGCTCTTACCATCAGAAGGCTTTCTCCATCTGGCTTTCTGCAGTACATATCCAACCTTTATTACTGAAGTATCTGAATATTTCACAGCATACTGTACCATTGGCAAGTGGTGCTCACTGCATGGGTGGGGAAGGGGATAACAAGGGATTTGCCCAGCCCTAGTCTTTTCTTTGTTCTTGTGGGCCTCTGTATTAGCTGCTGCTGGGGCTTGGGTATTGCCATGCAAAGTGCAGACGTTATCTCTAAAACTGCAATCACTCACCTTTTGACTGTGATTTCACTATTTTGCACAATCAGTTAGGGGCCCTGACAGTCTGGCACCATGCCTGTAGCTCATCGGAGGTCCCTGACACTTCTTACCCTAGTGAGACTTGACACACAGGGCCCTTCTTGATGGAAGGGGATGCATCAAATTTCCTCAGCTGTTTTCGTTGCTCCAGTGGTTTGGAGCACTGCCACAGGGTGCCAGGCATGGTGTTTCTTACAGTACCAACAAAAGCTGTGGTCTTCCAACTGCTGTGGCCTGGTGCAGAGAGGGGCTCTATTGCACAGAGGAAGCTTTCTTTAGATCCTGAGACAGCTTCCTGCACATCTTTTCTGCTGAAAGAACTGATCCTGTGGTCTGTGCCTAGAAATTTACCCTCGATTGTAGTCAGTAGGAGTTTTAGCAGTGGCTGAGGGACCTAAGTGTGTTAGAAAAAAATGGCTTTACAGAGAGAAAATCTCATTAAGGATCCTACTGTGGGTGTAGAGGCTGAAGCTTTTTGAAAAGATTGTTGCCTTGAACCAAAGAGAGTTTTGCCATTGTAGTGACAGTGTCACAAATTCACTCTGACTCTTAGGCTGTCAGTAGGAGGACAGAGCAGGGAAGGAGGCTTTGTGGTTTTGGCATAAGCAAACCTTTTTGTTTGGCACAGCTTAGGAAAAAGATCCAGAGCAGGTGTCCTTTGACAAGCACCATTTGGGGACAGGTGACCTTCTGGGGACAGTGTTTTTACTGCTAGCACTAACTCATCTGCAGCTGATGCCAGAGCCACCCAAGTGGGTTCTGTCCAAGCCTCCGAGCACATGGCAGCTCCTGCATCAGAGGCAGCAGCTGGCAGATTGGCTGCTTGGTGTGTGTCCTGTCAATGAGTCTGAAAACACAGATAACCAGCAGTATCCTAACGCTGCAATTTAAAACAACAACAAAAAAACCCCCTTCCATTGTGTGTCTGACTGCAGTTTGCTGCAATTGAAAAGGGAAAAGAAGCTGGAAGTAGTCATGCTGGGGGCTGTAAGCGGTTGCCATTCTTGTTCACGTGCTGCTGAGACCGTCTTTAACTGGCAGTTGAAAGGAATCCCGCTTCCAAAGGGGAAAAAAAGCTGCTGTGAAAGTTGGATGTCTTTGTATAGCACCAGTGGTGCTTTAGGCTGAGTAGCATCTAGCATTTCTGGTCTTACGAATGTTCTGCTCCATTTGAGTTTTTCTCCTTACACTGTAACCCAGTTATTAGAGCTGCCTTGCCTGCTGATTAGGATGCCCTGCAGTTCGTTTGTTGGTGAAAAGTCCTGTCACATTTTATTGCCTGTGAATCATCAAGCTTGAATATCTGGGAATGAAGGGCTGTGCACTTTGGCCAATTCATACATGACAGGAGCTTAAATGCGAATTTGGGGCAGCAGATAGGCCTGGGGGTAATGACAGTAAAACAGAACACCTACAATTCTGGAAAAAAAGAAAAGGAACGTCCTGGCTGGATCCTTTTTTTCTGGACTAGTGGAAAGCAGTGTTGCTTGTGCATAGGAATTTATACTACTAAAGCATTGACATTACCATGGTATGGATGAGCAAACAGTTTTCTTGGTAGGAAAAACATTTTCACAACATCTGGAACGTTCCTTTATTTGTTACTCTTCGTTGTCATCACAGATTCACCTTTACATCAGACATTGTTGTAGGAAGAAATACAGGTTACAGCAATCAATTCTAACAGTAGGGAAGTTTATCTTGCTAATATGAAAATGATTTAACCTGAATGTGGTTTTCTTGCAGTAAAATAAAGCTGGCATGAGAACAGCGTACAGAAATAGAAGAACCTTTTTCTCTAGGATTTTATAGCCTAAAAACATAAATTGGACACATCACAATTAAAAGGCAGTAAGTGGAGAATCAATGCTTTAGCCTCAGGACAAATGTCTTCACTAAATTGGGAGCATTCACTCACTGTGTATTAGATGCAAAGAACCTCAGATGATTGAACCTCTGGAGCTTTCATACCACTGTTTCTCTCTCATAGATCGTGGTGGCACTCATCAAATACACTTAGCATTGTGGGAAAAGCTGTGTAAATTGGAGCTGATTATTGAAAGAGACCTTCTCTGTGTTGTGTTTGTGTGGAAGCGCTGCCTCAGCTGGGTTTCCTACAACAGGAATTACTGCTTGATAAGCTGCTGCCATTTGGTGGTGACTGATCATTCCTGAGGACTTCCTGCTCTAAATATTTGCATTATGTGCTGTCACGTCAGAGCGTGGGCTGCCAAAGAGTGTTTGATAATGAAGGATTCTGCTTCATTTCCATGTATGTGCTGCAAGACAGGATTTTATGCGAGTGTGCATGTACAAGCAGCTGTATCTTTCATTCTATTGGAAGCCTGGACTTAAAAATCTCACCTATGTCTTCTTTTTCACTTTATGTCTGATTCTGTGACCAGTGAGTTTTAAAACTGTCCATGTTTCTAGGACATTGCTATGGAATAAATGTAACAGTCTGATTTTGAAGGTGTAGGTATAATTATATTTCAACAAACAGCAAATAAAGAGGGAGCAGAAACTTCTGCACTGTTCAGCAATTGAGGTTAAAAAAAAGTTTATGGAAAACACAACATCAGGCTGCTGCAATTAATCACAGCAAAGAATGCAAGCCAGGTACATCTTTAACAAGTGTAAGCAGTGTACCTTGAAAGGCTCAGCATTTCCAGGGAGGGGAGCAGAACTTCTCTGGAAGCTATGGGCATGCTTAGGTGACTGAGTATTTGTTAAAAATAAGCAAGAGAATCCCCTTTCCTTATCTTGAGATGAGAAGTAGCCAAAACTCCCCCAGCTGCAGCTGCCTTCCAATACAAGGAATTGTATTCACCTATATTCTATCCATCCCTGTATACGTCACTCCCTGTTACCTGCAAAGGGAATTAAGTCACTCAGGAATGAAAAACAATCAAGCCAAAATGAGCAGGGGAAATGACTGGAAATATTCACTCAGCTGGCAAGAAGTAGTCAAATACAAAGTGCTCTCTGCCAGCATATAGTCCTTTTCCAATGTAAAAGGACACCTAGCAGAAAATATATATGCTTAGAAACAGTTGCTGAAAGAGAGTAGATTCCCTGATTAACCATTTGACATTAATAATCCTGAAAATGTAGCTGATACATAAACTCTGGAAGAAAAGTGACCTGTGTGGGTTTCTCATCTGTTGGAAGTACCTGCCCATTTTGGGTTTTCCTTGATGTGGGATTTCTTTCACAATAGCCTATGTACTGTCCACATCCTGCCTGCTCATCCATTGCCACTGGTGTAGGCTGACATCATGTAGTGGTATAACATGAAGACATGAGTCTTGAATTCAAAGAAATTATTGCACTGACTGGGGAGTTGCTTCAGCATTTGAACAGACAGTTCTGCATGTCCTTGGTTTTCCATAGGCATTCAAGAGGCAATTATGTCATTGTGTACAAAAAAACATTATGGAGTCTGGAGTTAGGAAGGTGTCATAGCTCACCTAAGCTGATCAGAGGAATTTAGTAGTACCTCTTAGAAGGAAATTGCACTCATTATATACTTGCTTTGAAATGTTCTAGAGAATGGATACACCAGCCATTTCAGCAGCTACAGCTAATGTGCATTCAGAGAGAAGGGTGGGTTTTCTGGCAGAATTTGACCACACTAGCTACATAATCTAAGGCAATGATTTTTGGTAGCAGAGCAACCCTCAGCATGCTTCTTACATCTGAAAAATGATATTAATTTTTTTTTTTCACTTCCATGTTGTTTCATTATAAACCCACAATAGTGTTTTACAGCCTGATTTGGTCATACTCAGCTCATGTTCAAGCATACTTACTCCCATGAGCAGCCTCTTAATACTTGCACAGTTGAGCCCTTAGTTCAGTGTAATTACATTTTTGGTTATGCTTTTCTATATCCTAATTATCACTGATTCAAAGAATTGAAGGTTAATGACACGTCCAAATTAATTCTTATTGCCACCTCAGTAACACAGGCTCTTTTTCAGTATCCAGTTATATAAAGACTATTGTATTTACACTGCAATTACCCTGTCATGTAGCGAGCACTTCATTTATATGAATTAGTGGAGTTGGAAAGCGTAACCAGGATGTAATTGGTCCTCTGACTGCAGCATAACTATAGTTACTGTATTATAAATAATAACCTTTTTCTTCCTTTTATTTCCCCTACTCTCCTTTTAAATAGGGATGGTTGAGATTTTCTTTAAATATTAAGAAAGCTCATTTGTAATGAAAGTCTCTTCTGAATGCAGTCCAATATTACTTGCTTTTACAGTTCGGATTTAGTAAAGGTGTGGAGCATGTGCTGAAACGCCACTGACTTCACTGGAAATGTTTAATTATTTTCTTTCAAATTGTCAGTTTCTTTCAAAACAGAATAGAACTGGCAAGTAGGGTTACTTGCATTTTCATTATGACAGATTTCAGAGATGTCAGTGGCTAAAGTAAGAAATTATCCAGGTCCATGCTCCTGGTGGCTTTTTTCTGTATCTTGTTATCAGCTTTTCAGCTTGGTGTGGTTGAAACTCCTATTACCACTCATTCATAGATTTACACCCTTTTGGAGAGGTAAGTGTTCATAACTTATTATCTAACAAGCACAAATTGAGCAAGGGAGATACAAACAATTTTCTTTGTGAACACTGATTTCCTGAGCTGCAGCTCATAACTCTCAGCATGTAGGAATGTGCATTTTTATTGTTCCATCCCAGGCAGAATGTCTCTCCTTTCCAGCACACAGCTCTTTGCATATTTAAATGCTATTTAATTTTGCAGTCTTCATAATTTCCTGATCCATCCGTATGAAAGACGGAGGTGCATAGTGTATTTGATCATCATAATGGAATTTCAAATCCAAGTACCTAAAATTAGGCTTGGCATGAAAAATCAGAATGGATTGGAAAAAAACTTTATGCAACAAATGCTCCCAAAATACTCCCCAGTGTTTTTTCTGCCCAAATCCACCTGCATATTTCACATGCATCTTCAAGAAGCGCACATCTAGGAGAGAAGGGGAGAGAGCCTCTTGCATGATGTGTGTGGGATGGCAGGCAGCAGGTGAGCAGGGATGAGCTCCACACTTCTCTGGAATACGGTGCTTGTTGCCGAGGAGGTGCTGGCTGTGCTGCCTTGGAACAATCAGCACGGAGTGCTGTGTCAAGCAGCGACTCCGCACAGATTGCTGATGCACTGACAGCGAGTGCCCTTTTGCACTCCGTAGTAGTATATGAGAGCATGGAATCACGAGGCCTATATATCAAATGTATCCCTGGCAGAGTACCAGGCACTTGAAGCAGGGAAAGGCTGTGTGTCTATACAGGCAAGGTGGCTGGGGCACGTGTCCTATTCAGTGCACTGAAGAGTGGAATGTTCTGAAGTGGAAGTTGTGGAGGTCCTGACACTGTCGTCTTTAGTCCTCTTTTACCAGTGCAGGCATGCTTAAATTCTTAGTAGCTTCACTTGTGATGCATTGCTGTAGGCATAGCTGCAATGAACTTAAATAGGAAAGAGGTGACATAAGAAAAAGCTAGCATCTTTTAAATTATTAATTAAAATGATTCTGTAAGTGTTCATTCATCAGACATTTTCCTGTTGTGGTAGTCCAAATGTGCAGTTCTGCAGATTTAAAGCAGAGTAGGACAGAACAAAAACCAGGGTTAATGCCACCATTTGCAGGTTCCTTTAAATTGTTGTCCATTTCTTGCCCTCTCATGGACTCTAATTAAGCAGCGCTAATTGTGGAATTGCTCAGCCATCCCTAAGTATCACTGGCCACAGCCTAGTCTTCACTTTGCAGGTCAGTTGCATCAATTTTTGGCTTCTCCCTGTAGCCCTAGTTTTTTTGTACGTGTTGTTTCAAAGAAAACGCTTGGGTCAAATTTAACCTTACTGGACATCTGATCCTGTATGAACTTCTAAATGTAGATTTAGAATGGTTTAATTAGCAGACTTGCAATACAGCACAGAGTTGAAGTGAAGAAATGAAAAGTATGACAGATGGGAACTGGAATGATTTTATTTCAGCAACACCAAGAAGACCATTACACAAGCCATTTATTTGTTAATGGGTTCAATAAGTGCCTGGTATTTCCCACCCACTTGCTTTTGGAATGTCTCTTGTTACAGTCACATAATAGCCACAGCAATATCTGCACATCATATTGCTCCCTTTTGTGGTTTGGTAAATTATGGAGAGATCAGCAACTGTTCAGCACATTACGCTGGTATAATCATCCTTGCTTTGGCCTTTTACATTCTTAGATACTCCCTCTTGCATCTGGTCAAATTAATGCAAAACAATGCAGTTCCTGACATCACAGAGTGGGTCTGAGAGCAGATATTTTAGTTTTTGAAGGGGGAATGAAAGAAGGATTTAGACCTGTGGAGTATTTCAGAGCTGAATGTGATAGACTGCTGAATGAAGCCCTCCCTCTTTCTCCCTTCTAAGAGTTACTTGCTGTGACAGGACATGAAACCGATTGTGGGTAAGCACCAGATGAATTACCAGGGGTAGTTTAGACTACATGACACAGCTTTCCAGCATGTTTCAGTTCAGAAGTTGCAAAAATATTTCCTTTGATGTTGCTTGACAAAATAGATTGTTTCTACCTTTCCCCCTGCGTTTGCCAGTTTGATTCATTATTGCCAATTTTGTACATATGGATTTAAATCTCGCTGTGTGCACTAGAGCCCTGCTAATGAATTGTAAAAGAGAACGTTGTGTTCTACCCATTTTTTGTGTGTGTTTGACTATTATTTAGTGAAAACACTATTTATACTTGTTACAATCTTAGTTTTCAAAAAATGCATTTTTCACTCAGGAAAAAAAGAAACAGGAATATTGCCAGGGTGAATCCAGTATCCAGCTAGTCCAACACCTGAGACCATGGAAGCTAAAAGAATCCTTCAGTACATGGGCATGAAATCATCTAGGTCAAATTTGGTAGGTCTGCAGTACTGCCTGATGGGGCATAAAGAGGAAAAGACCAGGGTTTGGTGTTCTTCGTTCCATTTTCTTTCCAGGACTACTTATCCACATAATGACTTGCCCTAATGTTTTCAGTAGCTGTCCTTTCCTTTTTTGCACTGGACCAGCATAGAAAGGCAGCTGTTGGAAAAACTTACATCCCTATTGTAAGTGGGAGACTTGATGACTGCAAGTCATTGCAGCAGGGAAATAATTTTGAGCTTGTCAATTGTAAGCTTTCTGTGTCCCCATTGGGTCTAATTTTTCCCTTTAATTAGGCTTTGCAAGTAGAAAAAACACCTCTGCTTTCCTCAATTTTTCCATTTAGCTTTGTTAAATTTTTTGTCTTCTGCCATGTTCCAGGATTACCAAAGATGGAGATACGAAGCTCTTGATCTCTCCCATCTCTGTGTCAGTTAGCACTGCTTACGGCTTTACCATGTTTCCTTTTACTGAAGTTCATCTAAGGTACTTTACATGCCTGTGCAGCAGGTGACACAGGATTCTGATCTGCATCTTCTCTTGCACAGCTTTTAACGCAAAATTAAATTCTTGTTGAAGGCATAAGCAGACATTTTCAGAATCTTTTATAATATCTGCTACTCATGAGTTGAAGATCTTGTGTTTGTATAGAAATACAGGGAGAGGAATATTTGAGTGTGGATAACAATCTCATGGGTTTCTGTAGAATTGCAATTGAGGTATAGAATCATAAAATAGAATCACAGGATTGTTTAGGTTGGAAAAGATCTCCAAGATCATTGACTCCAACCTCTGACTGATCACCTTGTCAACTAGATCATAGCACTAAGTGCCAAGTACAGTTGTTTCTTGAACACCTTCAGGGATGGTGACTCCACCACCTCCCTGGGCAGCCCATTCCAATGCTTGACAGCCCTTTCTGTGAAGAAATTCTTCCTGATGTCCAACTTGAACCTCCCCTGCTGCATCTTGAGGCTATGCCCCATTTGACACAACCTCCTTTCAGGGAGTTGTAGAGAGCAACAAGGTCACCCCCAAGGCTTGTTTTCTCCAGGCTAAACAACCCCAGCTCCCTCAGCTGCTTCTAGAGGATTTACCCTCCAGACCATTCACTGGCTTTGTTGCCCTTCTCTGGACTCACTCCAGCATATCAATATCTTACTTTAAGTGAGGGGCCCAGAACTGAACACCGGACTTGAGGTGCAGCCTGACCAGAGCCCAATAGAGAGCGACAATCACTTCCCTAGTCTTTCTGGCCAACCTATATTTGATACCCACCAGGATGTCATTGGCCTGCTCAGCTACCTGAGCACTGCTGGCTCATGTTCCACTGCTGCTGACCAGCACCCCCAGGTCCTTTTCTGCCAGGCAGCTTTATGGCCACTCTTCCTCCAGCCTGTACCTCTGCATGGGGTTGTTGTGACCCAAATGTAACACAAGTCTCTTGGCTGTGTTGAACCTCTTACAACTGGCCTCAGCCCATTTATCCAGCCTGTCCAGATCCCTCTGCAGAGCCTTCCTACCCTCCAGCAGATCAACCCTCTCACCTAATTTAGTGTAATCTCCAAACTGAGGGGGCACTCAATCCCCTTGTCCAGATCCTGAATAAAGATACTAAACAAGACATGCCCCAATAACCCCACTAGTGACCAGGCAGCAACTGGATGTGGCTCCATGCACCACCACTCTCTGGGCCCGGCATCCAGCCAGGTTTTAACCCAGTGTTGAGTGCACTTGTCCAAGCCATAGGCTGCCAGCTTCTCCAGGAGAATGCCATGGGAGATAGTATCAAAGGCTTTACTTCTGCCTTCTGGCGTAGAAGACGTTTGAAGCAGGAATGGTGTTAATTAGGTAAGAAATCTGAATCAGCTGGGATGAGATGTACCAGTTGCGGTATCTATTGGCCTCCATGACCCAGTGTCTGGTTTAAGCCCAGCTGGAAATTAAGCATGATACAGTCACTCACTCAACCCCACCTCTCTCCCCACCCACCCCAACAGAATGGGAAGAAGAATCAAAGTTAAACTTGTACGTTGAGATAAAACCACTTTAATAATTGAAAATAAATTAAAATACAGTAATAATGGTAAATTATTATAATAATAAGTATAGTAATACTACTACTACTAATAGTAATCAAGGGGAAAATAAGTGATGCACAATACAATTGCTCACCTCCTGCTGACTGATGCCAGACCACCCTTCCCAAACCCAGATCGGCTTTCCTGCTAGGTAACTCCCCCAGTTTGTATACTGGACATGACATTCTGTGGTAATCTCTTGGATTTCTTTGGCTAGTTCAGGTCACCTGTCCCAGCTATGCTCCCTCCCAGTACCTTTTGTGAACCTCCTCACTGTAACAGCATGAGACAAGGAAAAAACATCCTTGACTTGGGATAAACACAACTTAGCAAAAGCCAAAACATCATTGTGTTATCAATACCATTCTCATTCTGAATCCAAAGCACAGCATTCTAACAACTACTGAGAAGTTAACTCTACCCTAGCTGAAACCAGGATACCCAGAAAGTAATTTCCAGTCATGTTTCTGGGAGGACATTGTGCTTTCATCAAGACAAGAAGCCTGTGTTCTGGTTATCCTTAAAATCATGCTGACACTTTTTCAAGTCTGTCTGACTTAATGTATGAATTGTAGTTGTTCAGATTCTAATTTCTTAATGGTGACCCATCTTTATTACCCACAATTTCAAGGTAATTTTGCCTTTATGTGTCGTTCAGCTTTGTTATATAGCACTGCTGTTGGTCATCTTTATATTTCACCTCAGATGTGGGTGGCCATGTTTTACTTCTTGGGTATGTGCAAAGAATCAATGTTTTCCAAAAGGGTTACAAATTCTCAAACGAAAGTTGTCATAGACTTTTATCTGCTACTAATTCCTTTTAGCTGATGAGACAAAGCAGAAGACTTAATAGTAAGTATTAGCTACGTTGGAAAGCACAGTGGTCAGGTTTCTGACTGACGTGTCCATTCAGGAAAACTGGCATACTAAGCCATGCTGATTAGTTTAGAACAAAGAAGAAATTACTCATGTTGAAGAAGGAATGCAAATATTAGTTGAGAGACAGCTGTTTGTGTGGATAAGCCTTCTTAAGATGTTGAATAAATTTTAAAAGGTGTACAGGAAAAAACATGAACTCACTGCTTATCCGAAGCAATTAATAAAATCCCAAATAGCTCTTTAAAAGCTTGCAATGAATGAGGCAAAATAAGTAGATGGAGCTGGGGCAGTGAAGGAACCTGTTTTGTGAAATTCTTATGATATTTCTGTAACAGTACAAAAATAGGACATCAGGAAAACGTGGTAAATACAGTGGAATTACTGTCTTATGGTTTTATTTTAAAAGTCTGTGTGATGTTTGTAAAACAATGTTAGGTGTCAGAGCCTCATCTTATTTCTTGAAGATGGTCTTTTGTTTAACAGTATCTACTGCTGGGTCTCAAACACCCTGCCAAGTGAAAAGAGAAGAGGGAGGCTAATTTTCAGGGAGAGATGTTAACAAAGGTGTGGCTATGGGTTTTAAATCTGTTGGGGTACATTATGGTAACCTGAAAGCCAGATCCACTGAAGTAATAGAGATCTTTCTGCCTATTTAGTTCTTTCTCTCAAAGCCTGGGTGAACTACTACACAATTATAGGCTAGATACAAGTTATTTCCATTGTGTTTCTCTGTGTGGTTATTTTAAATCATTTACTTTGCTATAAGGCATGTCACTGTGGACAGCTGCTTTGGACTATAATGCAAATGTGAGTGAAATTGGTTTTGGTTGGAGTTTTGGTTGTGGTTTTTGGTTTGTTTTCTTTCAGAAATGAGCATGGGGACTTAGCTGTGGTTTCTGTCTGAGGTCTCCTGATGTACTGACCAAGCTGCCCATGCTCTGTGTTGCAGTCAGAGCTGTAGCCTGCAGGTTTTCAAATGGGAGGCAAATGTTTAGGACACACAGATGAGAAATTATCTGAACATGTAAGTGGTAAATTTGCTGTGCAAAAGCAAAGTACAATTTTACAAAGCTTTGATGCATAGTTGAGAATACTGATAAATTCTTGGTTAGGTGTGCAGATTATAAAGTCTTTGAACCACCCACAAAAATAACACAGATTTTAGTGGAATCACATATTCCTAAACTAAAGGATGCTGTGTTCCATATGGCCAGCTGGAAAGCTGGTACAGTGAGAGGAAAGCTGGGAGATAGGTACAAGACCCTTTTTTGTGTCCACACATCTGTATCACACGTATCTGAATACAAGCCAAAGCATGAACTTAAGCCGAGATGGGCAGATTTTTGCTCAGTCTCTCATCTGGCAATTTTCAGCAAATTTCGGCAGCTGTCATTTACCTATATGTCTGTTTCTGAGCACTGTATGGGTTTCTTTACCTCAGAGCAGCAGCCAGACAAACATCCAGACATGCAGAGGGAAAGAAGGAGGTCATAAAATTTGTTCAAGCCAGATTCGTAGCCTGCTCTGAATCTGTGTGTAGCTCTGAAGTGAAGTTTCACATCTACTACAGCTGATAGATGCCAGCAATTTAGTCCTGATTGGACTTCCAGTAACCAAGGATTTCCAGCAGCCAGAGTAATGGAGAAAAGGCACTTAGTTTTCGTGAAATCTCTTTCTTTTGTTTTCTTATCTGCTTTCCTTAGTCCTGGAAACAAGAGGGTCTGGGAGAAAGATTTTGGAGAGAGAAGAATATTATTGTAGTTTTGCAATGCATGCTTGCAGGTTGTTTTAGTAGAAATACCCTAAGTAGCTGATAGAGAGAAGCAGGTGGTGCCTGAAAGCCAGAAGATTTTCCAACATCTCAACACCCATCAGTGCCTGCAGGTGTCTGGCCTATGAGTTTAGTGTGCATGGATGTTCTTCTTGTGTGTAGGTCCATGTGCACAAGCATGCAAGCCCTATCAGGATCATGCCATCTTTTGTTTTATCTGTATGCTGAGTATATCTTGGATTGCCTTACTTAACTTCACACAAAACCCAGGTGATCTAAAAATACATTTATAATTTTGCATTGCGGAAAAAGTTATGATGGGAGACAGCTAAAAATAGAAAGAAGCATTAAAATTTATATATCAAGAAGCAGATGCTTTATAGTTATCTTTTAGGTTTGCATTTCCCGATTTCTTAGAGCTTGACAGGATAATCATGTTCCCTTAACATGGTTTTGTTGCTGGAATAAAGTTGTATAATACTGCACACTTTTCTAAATGATTTTTTCCTATAACTATTACTTGGACCTCTTTTGTTCTCAGGCTTTGTTAAAAGTGGGGAAATCGATGTAGGTCAGTATGTTATATATCAGCAGATGTGCATAAGAATATCTCTTTAATAGAATTGTGAATCCTTTGTTCATTTTTAATCCTTGAATCTCTTGAGAAACATTTTCCATTTCCATTAAATATCAGTGTGTTTTTTTCCCTGGCCGGCTAGATGAGTTCCCAGGCAAGCTTGTTTCCATCTGTACTGAAAGCATGCAGCACCTCCCCACTCAATAGCTCCACTTTAAAAGGAGGCTTAAATTCTTACATCTGTAAAGTCTGATGGAAAGCAACGAAATTGTTCATACATGTTTCCCTTTTTAACTCAACAAGTCTGATTTTTATTTACACTGAGGCAGCTTTTGCCCTTATGGCTATGTGGTAGGAGTTCATGGTGAACATAAGTATAAGCCACATTAATTAGACCACATGTTGATATTCTTAGCAAAGGACCACCAGCACTGCTCATAATACCTAACTAACCCTGGACAACTGTTAAACTTCAGTTCACAAAATGCATAATGGACTATATCTCAGGTACCAACATATTTGTGACTTTTGTCTGGCAGATTGCAATTGTACCAGGACTGTGATTCCAGAGGTGAAGTGTTTGAGGGCAACCAAGGGCTGTTACTGTACAGCTGATTCAGCTACATGGGAAGATTTAAAACGTAATACCAGAAAACTCTGGAGGTGCCACTGTTGTCAGGAAACCCTGGTTTTTAAAGCAGGCTATTTATTTCTCTTATTTTTCCCCAACGGATCTCACTTACCTTTGTCATAGGCATGTTTGAAAGCTGCTGCTGTCAGGTTTGAATTCTAACAAAGCTGTAGCAATCACTGTTGAATTACTGGGATTTTTCTGGTGTTTGGCTTGGATGTTTTGAGACGTATCTGAAGGCTGGGAATTTTTTAGGATGTAAAGATCTGGAATTTTAGAAATTAATTGTTTGCTTTTCTTATAGCATCCTCTACACCATTTTCCTTTGTTTTCCGCTTTTCTTTTATAGACCCTTGCCTTTTTTCCTCTTTTCTGGTTCCACTTTTACCTTTTCTAGTAAATTTCTTTCACCTTTT
>VZRN01005010.1:3420999-3529628 GCA_013397935.1 Dasyornis broadbenti | reverse complement strand
TGTTCCTTCTGACTTCTTGAAATTCGAGTATTAAAGTATAATCACTTTAATGGCCTTCCTATTACCCTTCCCATTCTTTGAGAGAGGATGTTTGCCTGCTCCTGAGCCTGCTCTGGCATGTGCCCTGGTGTGCCTGAGGACCTGTATCATGGGTGAGAAGGTGCTGTGTATGTGTGAGGAGAGTCGCAGACCAGTGTCTTCAGACCACTGGAGGATGAAGAGCACAGGTTTGTGATGATAGAGCTGCACAGGAGGCTCAGTTGTATGAAGTCTTTAATGATGCATCCCAGGTCTCAAACTCAAGGACAAAAGTCTCTCTTCTTCAGCCTTTCTGCCCTGGCCAGGAAGAAAATTGGAAAAGCTTCCAGCAAATGTTTCATATCCCTAAGGTTAAGTGCTCGGCATTCTCAAAATGGCTGCATGTTGATGTAGTGCTGCATCTCAGAGAGTTATGCAGGGGTCAGCTGCTGAGGACGGAATGCTTTTGCGCAGCAGGGCTGGCTTTTAGTGCCCCTGATTGCATGGCTGAGTGGTGAGCACTTGACAGGATGCTGTGGGGTGCACCTGCTTCACAAAACTGATGGACTCTTCAGGAGCAAATGTTTTATTTTGTTGTTGTTTCACTTATGGTACTGGATATGTTATTACTCGCCTTGTATAATGGCCAGCCTTGCAAGTGCAGGTTTGACCGTGCTGAGGATGCTTTCCTTATTACAGGATTTGTGATAGCACTCTGTTGTAATTGTCTCTACAGTTTCACTAATGTAGATATAGCCCCTGAAGGGTTAATTAATAGGAACATGTTTATAAGTTTTGAACAGTTTTGCAGGACCCCATCAGATCCACCCCAGTTTAGTCAGCTGAACAAATCATACTGGCATAATGAATTACATATATAGCAGATCCAAAAAAAAAAAAAAAAAAAAACCTAAAACGAAAAACCACAGAGAAATATTGAAGGACTGAAAGAAAGCACATTTTGCAAATGTGCACATATCTGGGTTGGTTGGCTCAGTTACCATCCTGGACAAAATCATGAAAAGACCATAGAAGTAAGCATTAAAGCATACTGTGTAATGTCAGGCTGTGACATAGTATGAAAATATCGTTGACAAGGAAATGTCATTGTTTCTTGATGGGATCACAACTTTGGCTGGTAAAAGTTGCCGAGTTCTTGTCATAAAATTCCCATAGTCACATGTATTCTGATTTAAATGTATCTCTATCCAGAAATCAGTGGTGGATTCAATAAATATATTGAAACCTACTTAGCTGAGAAGGCCAATAGTGCAATTGCAACTAATTAGCTGTGATCCAATAGGGATGTTTCTACTGGAATTTATTTGTAGTCCCACTCTACTCAGTACCTTTTATCCCATTTAGATAGTCTGGAAGAAACAAAAATATTATGACTAAAAGTCAGGTCCAGCAGAACCCATTATTTTATAAAGATGTCTAAATTCAACCCACATATTTTTGATCTAGGCCTCATCCGTGTCTCATTGTTTAATTCCTGCTGGCTGGGCTGCAGTGCCCACTTGCCCAGGTTTTGCACTATCTGGGGGCAGAGAGCAGCTTGTTTTCTAAGTTAAGCTTGACTACACAATATTTAATATACTGAGCAATGAGTCACAGCTGAGTGGGACTTCAGTTACTGTTTCGTGTCAGAAATTGGAACTTCACTGCATAAATGCTGTTTTTCTTTTTTGGCTGAAAGCTGAATGGCAAGAGTGACATGGAGCTGCTGCTTCCCGGGGGCAGAGCAGCGCTTGGTTTGACTCCAAAGTCAGTGGGAAGCAGTACTAGTAGCACCACCTCCCTGCTGAACTTGGAGTCTGACACCCGATGGCATCTCCTTTGCCCTGCTCAGGGACTCCATGTGAAAACTGCAAGTGGTGGGTTTCTCCTGATGCCCCAGACACTGGCCCATAGGTGTTCTTGCTTCCCACTTCTGATCACAGCCAGAAGGCAGCTTGGGGCCTAATTTGCACAATTTGCAGCTTACCAATAAACTTGCAGAACCAAAGATTGACATTAAAAACTGAACTGTGGAGTACAGAGAGTAATCTATGGATTGTTAATTCTTTTTTTCCAGCTCACCCTCAATGCGTATTGTTAGCATAAGTCACAATAGTGGTTTTTTGTGCAGGGTGCTAATAATCTCTCAGAAGTCTTTCTCACAGGTATGCAATAAACTTTCTGGAACAAGATTTTCCATAGAGGTAATAAGATGTTAAAAAGTTGGAAGTTATTGCAAGAGGTGATAGCCACATCCCCATCCTTATGTACTACTTTTATCTCCTGATTAATAAGTAGTTCCTTTTTGGGTGAAGAACTGCTATATTTAAACTACTATTTAAATAGTATTTTTGCATCATTCTAAGGAAAAGCTTCCAGGAAGGGATGACTTAGGCCGTTAATGGTTAAATGATTACCTAGATAAAAATATGGTTTTGATCTCTGGTCATATAATTGATTCCTAGTTGTAAAACTAAGAATCTGTAAAAAAGACAGTTACTAAGCAATTACTCTGTTCAGGAGTTGTTGGAGGCTGCTCTTTCTCATAATTCTTTATCTTCCAGCAGATTTTTAAAAGCATCACCAATGAAGACTCAATCCAGGGACAAGGAAGTCGGAGACTGATAAGCTTTTCATTGTCAGGTAAGTCACTGCTGATGTGAAAGTTTTAAGCCCAAAGAGTTGGGAACTGAAGTTACTAGAACCTTTCACATGTGTACACATGTGTGTAAGTATATGAATACACATATTTATGTATGGGTTTTTTGTCTGTTGCTCTAGAAGTGACACTGGGACAGAGAATAAATATCTGTGATTATTGCTACACTCTCTTCCTTCAATGAAAGTTATGTGCTGAAGTGTCTTGTTCAAGTAGACTTTTGGGTTAGGTTTTTCTGTTTGCAATTAAATATGTAGCTCAGGGAAAGCAAGATCAAAGGCATGTGCTTTACTTACAGAGCAAAATGTGATTTGTGATAGTACTCTGTTCCTTGGAAAGCACATCCCACAGTCTTGATCTGGACCTGAGGCAGATCCATGTGCTGTGGTGCAGAAGCTTCTCTGTATTGCTCAGCAGTGACTCCCAGACTTCTTGAGCCAGAAGACTGCTCTCACTTCTCTGCATTTCGTGATGAATGCTCATCCCCATTACTTGGCATGTCACTGCAGGTTTTAAAAGCTTAATATGTTTCCATGTAACAGTTATGAACCATTTGATCTGGTTTTGGTAAAAGCAATCTGTATATCACATCAGTAGACAGAAAGCAGTTTGTCAAAAGACAGTGGGTATGTGTAATGCTCTTATTTTGGAGTTTTATGCTTGCTGGTTGGTTTCCATATTTTTAACTCCTGGAAGACAAAGAGAAAGATTCTTGATTTGACTTGGAAATTCTTTGAACAAATAGTACAGAGTAAAAAGCGTTACCCTAGTTCAAAAGTTTTACGGGCGTAGGCCTTTAATTGTAAAGTCCTGCACTTGGATGCACATCTCATTATATGATTGGTTTTGGCCATATGATTTATTTCAAGCTTCCCTCTATTAAGGATGCATGTCAGGACTTTTCCAAATTAGGTAGCCACTGTGGTTCTTAAGAGGTTGCATATGATAGACAGCAGATCAGACTGACGTTGGGCAGGGCTTTTTTAACACATGACTTTTGCCAAGTTGCACTGGACATTCACCTATCAGTTGATAAAACCACAGGTTTAACTCAACAAAAATGAAAAAATAGACTTATTTTTAATATTTTTTAATGTCTGTAAGTAATCTTGCACAGAAAATGTGGCCCACAATCAGTTACAGTTTTTCATTCGCTGAGATTCTTTGGCCTAGTAAGCCAAGAGGTGTGAAGAGTAGTAATTTGTGAGACTGCTAAATAATGTGGTCTCAGTGGGCCCTTTTGTAAACTAGAGTATCTAATTTACAGTTTGATTTAAAATATATGAAGACCATACCTCATAATACATTTGGGATATCTTATTCCAGTAGTTCACAAGCAATTAATCTGCATATCTATCTCATCCATATTAACAACTTCATCACAGCCAGGTATTCGAAAGGCTTTGATAAAATTATTTGACCATTATTTTATCAAAAATCTATGGTATCAAAATAGTTCTATTTCAGTCTTTCTGAAATAAACAGATTAGCACATCACAAGGATTTATTTATTACCTTATTAATCAATACCACAGCAACAAAATCTTGTCTCTCTCAAAGCAAAATTATTGCCATTCCTATATCTATTATGCTAGCTAATGAGATGCAAATCAAGCCAGACCTCGCAGGGGCATCAGAAGGAACTGGAATTCCTTTCCATTTGCACTGCTACCTCAGCAGTAGCCTCTCTGTTGTCACAAGTCCTTTTGGCTCATCCAGAGTTTTCCTTTTCAATATGTGTATTTTGCTCATACAGAGTTTTCCTTTTCAATATCTGTGTTTTGGTGCACTGTCATCTTCAAGCGTTAGTTAATACAGTCATTACTTAAAAGTTAGGTTTCCAATCATGATCGGTTTTGTTGCAGTTAAGAAAAAAAGGTAAGCAGATCATTAGTGTGACTGGAGTCCATTGCACCAACACAGAGCCATCATGCCCTAAGCAGTCTGTCATCTAAAGAACGTGAGAAGAGTTATGCCTTCTGCCATATAATTTTTTTAAAAGAAAAAGTTGTTAGAATGGGAGAGAAACATGTCAAAGTAGGCAAAATCGCAAGAAATGCTGAACAATATCAGTACGTTTCAGCTGACTTGTATTGCGTTCTCTACTGCTGAGACAGTCCAGTGAGACCCTATGTTAAAATGAACTGTGTAGAAACAGGGTTTTTTCGAAAAAGCTGTTGACAAAGTGCTTTATTCTTTCTGTAGTTTATTGAGTATTTGTTTGGACAAAATCCAACTGGTTTCACTGGAGGGTTTTTTTGAGAAAAGATTTCAGGATTGAATAAAAATGTCAGACAATGAAGAAGGTGTAAAATGATCCTTCCAGGCACGAGAGGATGACTAGCTTCTTGAGAATGGAAATAGCAGAGAGTTTGCACTGTGTCACTAGGTGGGCTTTTTACTTCATGTTTTCTTCCTTGAAGACTGGAAGTTGGTCCTGTGAAAGGCTGGTTCAGATTAATAGGTTCACTGGCAACACTGATCTCAAAGAAGATAATTTCCCATGATTAAGCTTCTTAATAATTTTTTATGATGACTGTATTATTATAGCTTTCATTATTTAAAATACCAAGAGAAATGTTTTAGGCCTAATTTAGCTAGAATGAAAAAAACCCTTTAAGGAAAGCTCAGCAGTCCACTTTGCATTTACTTTCCAAACGTGCCTTTTCCACTGCTACCAGTGAATGTCACACTTCTGATAAGGTGGCTGAAAAGCGTCAGAGCTCTCTTGCATGAAGTACAGAAGGAAAAAATGTGCTAAGCTTTCCGTGCTGTACCAGCTACTTCACTGCAGGTTTGTGGTTCAGCAGCGGTATAACGCATTTGCTGAAAGCCCTCTAAAACCAGCCTTGTTGGCTGGTATATTTATAAAGTGTTATCATGAGGTTTGCATGATATGCCTCCTAGCTCTGTGGTGTATCAAACAACATTTTCCAGGCTTTAATATCTCATGTGTTTGCACACTTTATTTATAGGTGTTCTTGGGGAACAAATTACTAGAAGATCTGAATATTTCACATCCAGGCATTTATCCTCATCACACCTCTCAGAATGTTGTTAGTTGTTTTTGTGTGGCTTTCAGACCAGATATTCAGGTAATATGAGTTGTCAGTTTGTAGAAGTTAGAGCATAAATCACAACTGAAAATAGTATAAGGTCTGCTAAGGGTCATTATGACAGTAGTTGTTAGCATGAAATGCTTGTTCAGAATGCAGATACATAATTCACTTTATTTTCCAACATTTTTTTTAAATCCTAGTGACTGACTTCGTAAGTACTAATGCCATTACTTTTTCTTACCCAACAGATCTTGTGTCAAGGTGAGGTGGTTTCTTTACCACCTCCAGTACACCTTGGGTCTACAAAGTACTGCCATGCTCTAGACTAACAGTTTGAAAGGCCTCAGAAGGCTTTGAATTCAACTACTCCATTATCCTATTTAACACAGGACTCCTTGCTCCATGGAGGTGAGCTTTGTGTGAGTTTAGCTCAGACATATCTCACAGACAGGCTTGTCATCAGGATCTGAGGGTACCGAGAGATGGTTCTTCACTCCAGTGGTTAATTACTTGCAATGATAAAAACATCCACTTGCTGTGATAAGCTGTTCATATTAGTGGTTCAGACTTTTTCTGTTTTCCTTCTTGATGAAGGTGATTAAAAAGGTAGCCTATCTTTCAGACATTTTAGAATAATTAATTCCACTATTCCTTTTCATTTATTAATTCATTTATTAATACCTCTGCTGCCCTTTGTTTACACAAATGAGAAACCCTTTTGTTTTTCTATGAAGTATTTACAGCTAGAAAAAATATTTTCTCCTCTTTTTCACTGTCTTTAATACTTTGCCTGGGAGCCCTGTGACAGAAACGTTTTGCTTTATCTGATCCACTTAGTCTTTTTTTTAAATCTCAGACCTTAAAATACCTCCTTGTGCAACTACACTAGCCTCTTCTTTTTTTCCTGCTTTCTATTTTAAAAGCAAAGTGAAGTCTGTCTACATGTCTGTAGGTTTCTGAGAGCAAAAAGAAGCACTTTATTTAACCTCTTGCATATAATCAGTTGCAGAATCTCATTCGGTAGCTGTTGTACTTCATGTAGTTTCTTCATCAATTCCCCTGCATTGGTTTGCTGTTTTGGATTTTAAGACTTCCTATCGTTACACATTACTGTTGGATTTCTAAAATTCCTTAATATTATCTTTTTGAAATCAACTGATACCAGATGCAATACTTTTGTGAATCCCTGCTCACTTTCTTCAATAAATTTTTGTATCATACACTGCTGCATGAATCAAATTGACATTTCAATAATGCAATATTGCTGTGCTCTTACTACTGAAATGTTGTTCCACTGATAGTAACAAAATAGTTTGTTTTGCTTTAAAAGCTCATGGCTGAGAGGCAGTAGCTATGTGTCTCCTGTTGAATCTCGAGCAGAGTTTTGTTGTTTATTTTTTTGAAGCCGTGCCTATATCTTAGGTAGCTCAGTTCAGTCGATGAACTGCTGCCCTCTAAGATAGGTTCTCCTTGATCTGTTCAAGTTCTGCAAAAGAAACATTGACATTATCAGTACCCTGGACATTATCTTCTCTCATTGGTAGTCAGTCCAGATACCAGTCCTCTTCAAGTATATTTTTTCAGTGTCAGAATCTGAGCTGATAGCTCTTTGGGAATTCACAAAAGAAATCTGAAGGGAAATGCTGGAGCTGTCCATTGACATCCTAATTAGCAGCTCTCTTGTGGTGATGGATTATGAAGATGATTTATTGTGCTTTGATACATGAACTATCAGGATCTCAGTAAGATTACAGTATTTTTTGCTTTCTGCCATTAATGAACAGAACATAGAGAAAATAAATTCCATTTCGATATTCCTCAGGCTAGATTATAATCTAAATTGACTGTGGTCATTCCAGTGACACTGGGGTCTCTCCAGTGTCCTGTTAACTTCATTAGTTCTGCTTTTAGGTATGTTCGGGGCAAGTTTGGCCTAACTCAAGATGTCTTCATTTTTTCAAGGTGTCAGATGGCTTATGAGGAATATGTCTCATTTCCTGGTCCTGAGATTATGAGGCTAACATGCTAAATAAGGAAAATGTAAATTTGGTGGGTTGACCATAGAATTTCTTGGGGTTAATAACCTCTGCTATAAGTGTCAGTGTAGATATCTGCAAGACATCAATTGTCATCACTTGGATGGTGCTTGGGAACACAAAGGACATTCAATACTTGGCATTTGTTGGAAGGAGTTTGCCCTCTGTTTTAGAATATCAGCATCATTTTCTCAAAACTGGTAGCTCTGCTACTTCCTAGTCTTTGACCCTTCTGTTGGTTTGTAGACTCTGACTACTTCAGTGAAGTAGAATATGCACCATCAAGAGATTAGATGGACTGAGTCTTCTTGAGACACATCCATAAACTATGCAGAATAGCCTTGTGTGTTATTTCTAGGAAAGTTCTTTCACAGCTATTGGCAAAGTCATCCCTTGGGGAGAACATCTTCCAGCTCCTTTAACTTATTTCTGACATATTGATGACCAGACTAAATGTAATTAATTTAGAAAACAAGCTGCTCCAGAGTCCGGTTCTCTATCTGATTCTGCATCCTTGTCCGTCATGCTCCTACACGGAGCATGGGTCTGGTCAAGTACCTCACTATGTCTGCAGGGAATTGAAATAACATCTTTATGGTAGTTTTGCTCATCATTACTGTTAGAGAATCTCCTTGCTGAACATGACAAAATGTGGCTCTTTCCTGAGATTTTGAAATCTTAGTGACTTGTACTGAGGCAAAGTCAAACATGGTAAAACACAGATGTGTTTTAGCTATGTTGTTGTAATTGACATCCCCACCTAGCTACACTGGTTGACCACAAAAATAGAGTCTGCATCACTATCCAGTCAGCAGTGCCCCAAAGTTTGTGCTGCTGCATGATGAATAGATTTGCCAAATGATCCATTAGAAAGCAGACAGGGAAGTCTATGGTGCACCTTGGGCACAGAGGGTGCATGCATGCAAGTGACCTACTGTAAAGCTTCCTTAGGTCTTATCCAGGCACCTGGAGATCAGCATATATGGAAAGAAAGCTCTGAAGTTGGAACAAATTCATAAGTCACTTGGGGACAGCAGCAGGCATCACTTAATACAAGACATTTTCTCCAATGAAGTGAGCCTAGCTGGACTAGGGTGCATGTACTTACAATTACTGCAAGTCTGTGTCAGTGAAAGGCTGTAATTACTTTGTCTTTACCTGGATTCCTTCATCCTGTCATCTGTCACGAGAGACGGCCTGACATTATTAAACTGTTAAATGTATATAACCTCTTTCACGCTACAGTGTGATTTATGGCTAGATGGGAAACTGACAAATGGTATATTAATAACTATTTTTTAAAAGGCACTGGATGAAAATACACCTTTGCAAAGCATAGATGAGTTATCTTTGTAACATTTCCTCATATGCCTCCAAGAAATACGCTATAAAACAACAATGTACAGCAGGGGATGTCCCAGCCCTCTGGAATTCATTCATTCCACCAAAGATTTAAACTCAGTTAGCTTCAGACCGTCACTTAAAACTTTGGTATCTTCTGAACCTTTTTTCTGAAGATGATAGAGAAAAATATTTGCATTTGGGATGGCAGAATAGCTGGGATTCTTCTGCTGGGGAGTTACACAGGAGTGGTAAGAGCGTATCTGAGCCTTTGACCACAATAAATTACAGCAGATAGTTACAGGACTTTCAGATGGCTTTTGCTTCAAATTAAATGAAATTCTGGTTATATGCAGATATCCAGGTAGCTTTAATAAGAGCTTTTTCATTTTTGGTGCTCAGTTTTTCACAGTCATGAGAATTTGTGGTGAGAAATATAATTGAGATATTTGTCCTTGGGAAAGCTATATCTGCTAGCCTTATTCATACTTTGGATAATAAAACTGGAGTTTTTTACATGACTTTTTAATAAAATTTGTTGTATTATGCTATTTCAGCAAGAAAATGACACAAATAAAATTTCATGCTGGGTGCTTAGCTAAATTACTTTTTTTTTTTCCTCATCTGAATACAAAAGTGAGACTATTAACTGAGGTTAGGAGTACCTTCATCCTCAGGACTGTGCTCTAATTCCCATAACTGGACAGAGGCTGGTAGGTCATCATAAATGTATTTTCTTTATGATGCATGATCCATAAATGTACGTAATTGAGTGCTAGGTATTTTCTGTCTGTGAATAAACGGTTTCTTTACTCAGTGGTACCCAAAGACAGCATAGTCTCTCTTTGAAGGAAAAAAAAAATTCAGAAACATGCACAGCAATGAATATCTCAGTTTCAGACTATTTTGAGGAAATATCAGAGAGAAAGAAAGTAAGATCCCAGAGGTCTTTCTCTCCTCTTGTATGTTAGCGGCCTAAACTAATACGCTGCCGGCCCCTGTCATTCATACTGCTTTTACAATCTTGATTTCTGCTTTTTGAATGCATTTCCAACAACAGTGGAAATGCATCCATCCACAGCAAAAGTGTTTGCTATATAGGATTTTGGCAGGGCTGTTAGATGAGGTACATGCTGGTTACACAGAGATTGTGCACTCAGAAAATAAAAAAGGAAAAAAATCAGTATTGTCTGTTTGAAGCAGATAATTTTCTTTGTGTGATAGCATTGCTAGGACCATGGCAATACATACTTTCAGCAAGGTACTTTCAAAGAAGCTCTTAGTAATGATGGTTTTTAAATTTTTTTTCTTTTTTTTTTCTTTTTTTTTCTTTTTGGTTAATTGTTAGAGAATGTCTCAAGAAAGAGATTCTTAAAATGCAGTCTGTTTCAGGACCATCTGTCCGATGGCTTTTGAATATCTGCAACATGAATTATGTGGTGGAATAGATGATTAAAACCAAGAGAAAGAAAAGCAATTCTTTTTAACTTGCATGTTTTATTGTGTTGACTATTACCATATGTTAAGGAAGCAACATACAACTGGATTTGTTATATCTATTTTCTGGAAAAAATACTGATGATGGTGTGCAATGTGTATGATTTTCAGATTCATCCAAAATATCTGCCTTGAGGGTTTTTCATGATCTCCCACAACCTGCTGGAATAATTGGGTTTTTAATCAGAAGAGAATTAGAAGACCGTGAAAATTAATGTTTTCAAAAACTGCCTAAAGGAAAAAATATGTGTTTAAATTGAATGTTTAGGTATGCATCTAAGCAGTTTTGAACACCATCTTGCCTAATACTTTTTTATTTCTCCAATACAGCAAGAGAAAATAGGCAGAATGCAGTACAGTGCTTACAGTCCAATGTGAAATAAAGCTTTAGACAAAGGAGAATGTCCATGCAAAGAGTGGTGGAAAATAAATTAGCTACTGAACTCGCTAATAGAAATAAGTGCTTAAAGTGCTTATATATTCCAAAGAAAGCTTAGAAATGCATCTGGAAAAAGAGAAGACTGGAGAGTACAGTCTGTGTCTGTTGAGCCAAAATTAGTGATATACCAGCAGATTAGTTTGCATTTCATTGGCTTCACAGGGAAAAATTATAATGGGCTTTGTGTCTTTCTTCAGAATGTTATGGAGAATTTTTCAAATAGGTGCCTGGGCATTTTTTGTGTGTACAACATATATTATGCTCCCTGAGAGTTCTGCAGCTGTAAAGCCCTGTTTAAAATTTGGACATTATCAACAAGAGTTTTCCAAAGGTGAAGTTAACCCATGCGGGGAAGAAAATTATTTAAAGTAGGAAAAAATGTAAAATGACTTCTCCTGTAAAAAAAGG
The DNA here is from genome assembly GCA_013397935.1 of Dasyornis broadbenti. Lineage (NCBI taxonomy): Eukaryota > Metazoa > Chordata > Aves > Passeriformes > Dasyornithidae > Dasyornis > Dasyornis broadbenti. Next base: position 3,518,171 of record VZRN01005010.1, on the reverse strand, counting down.
AAGTGGTGTAAAAACTTAAGATTTGTAGAATGGCAAAATTGATAACTAGGAAAAATTACATCCATTGTGTACCAAATGCCATGACTTTGTGATTAAATGACAGGATCTCTTTTTCAGAGTAGTGCTTCCACTACAGTCAGGCTGAGCAAGTGCTTGGCTTATTAGAAAAATTAGTAGATCACTTGAAGTTGCATAAATATTTATTTAGAAGCCGAATCAGTCTGCATAATCAGTCTGTAAATTTGCAGTTTCATTATGTAATAATTTGTACGTCCTAAATCACAAGATCATTATGGTTTGGCGTTACATTGCCTCACAATAAACATAGTGAATTTTTTCACATTCCTGCCATATTATTTGAGTTCCTTACTAGTTCCCTATGTACTGTTCCTAGCATCCCAAAGAGATGCCTGGAATGTGAAAAATAATCAGGTTCTTTACCTTCTTTCAGATTTCCAGGCTTTTGGTCTGAAGAAAGGGATGTTCTTCAATCCAGATCCTTATCTGAAGATTTCCATCCAGCCTGGAAAACATAGCATCTTCCCAGCACTTCCTCATCATGGACAGGAGAAAAGATCTAAGATCATGTGTAACACCGTTAACCCAATCTGGCAAGGAGAGGTAAGCAATTTGAGAGTTGAGCTGAGACTTTTCTTGAAACATGGACATTACTCTAGTATTATCCCACTTTTTTCTTTTTTTTAATTCCTTTCTTGGCTAAATAGTTGTTGACCTAACTGTGCTTGATGTATTTCATGACTACTTGTCTCAGTGCAAAAGGCTTCATTAGCAGCTACAAAGATGAGTGATACATTAAAATTTTCAGAATGGGTCGTACTTCATCGGTGTAATTTATGAAGTTGTTAATTATTGAAGGCAGGCATAAAACAGAATTGAAAAATAAACTTGCATAGCATAGAAGGCTGCTGCTAGGTTGTGTTAGTGTTCTTACACAGAGAGGAGACATTATATAAAGCAGAACAAGTATAGCATGCAAATAAAGAGAAGCAATGTGATTGAAAACCATCAGTGGTGACATAAATCAAAGGCAACTTTGGCACGTTTGGCCATCACCTTGAAGGAATAGTCTCTAGTCTGCTTCTTTTTGTTGGAAGGACTTGTACGTATTAATGAGATCTGAGAGTTCAGTTGCTGCCTGCTGTTTTTAAATTACATGCGAAATGGCAATAAGCAGCAAAGAATAAGGAATCTCTTTGGATTTAAAGGAGCCTGACATACTGGGTGTGATTTACTGGCATGCTCTGTCACATCAATATCTCCACTGCAGGAAAGAGTAAAAGTAAATAAATACACTGCATAGATTTATTCCAATTAAACTGCAAATTGTAAAGAGCTTAGGGATAATTAGGTCAAATTCTATAGACATGAAACTGTGAATGGGCAAAAAGACAGCAAAAACGGCATTGAATGCTCCTACATTGAGAAACTAGCTACCACATCAGGTTATGTGACAGGTAGGGAAGGTTATATGACTGGGGGAACAACCTTGAAACTAGTCAGAGAAAAAAGCCTTCTAGCATGACTTAATTTAGGAAACTGTTATGAGGCATCCAACAAGTCATAACTCCTCTGTGGAGCCAAGATTCAGATGTATATGGTTGAGAGGTCCCAGGTCCAACTGAGGACATGGTCGAGGTAGAACTGACAGGGAGGGTCAGGTAGTTGGCGGAGACCTTTCAGTGAAGTACACAAAACACAGACCTAGAGGGGAACAGGTATGAAGGGGAAACTTGCTCTATGTGTGTGGGATGCTCAGTACATAGGAGTGTGGCCCTGATAAAATGTCACGGGTGTCCTCTCCTCTCTGTCTCTCTGTGCCAAACAGTTGAGTTTGTGGGCTGACATTTCTATTCCAAGTGGAGTTTAGCTGCGAGAAAAGGAGAAACAATGAAATGGCCTAATTATGGACATGGGAAAGCAAAAGAGCACAACTGGCTTCCAGCTTCGCTGTTCAGCCCCCAGGTTTTCTTGGTCGTGTGCAAGCGTGCTGCTTCTCCCTTTCTGTTGTTAGCCTGTGAGTGGCAAAGGAGTGCAAAAGAGCCAAGCCATGGTTCAGCATGTTCGCCTTCTGCCTTCTCCTCAGCTTCGATTGAGATGATTAACTGCATGCATTTGTGCTGCAGTCTGTGCAATCAGCCCATCTGAACTCTTTGTTTTCTTACTGAAAAGCTGCATTGGTTTCTGCTGCACAGAAGACCATAGGCCTGGTTTTCTGCAACTGTGTCCCTTCATGGGACAAAGGCAGAAGGAAGACTGAAAACAGTTGCTGAATCATGATGGTACTCATTCTTCTGTCCACCCTTTTCACTGATGGATGTGAATATATGAAGTGATAAAATACTGAGGACTATAACCGTTTTATTAAGAGTATCAGTCACAAGTTGGTTTTGCAAGAAGAAATTTTAGGCAATGTATTATTTCCGAAAGGTCGTTCTTTTCATGGATTCTCCGTCACTCCGTGTGAATAGAAGGCAGATGTTCTCTTTTTTTTTCAGTTGAATGATCTATTTGATTTGTGTTGGATGCTAAACTTGAAAAAATCTGGAATAGGGAAGTAAAATTATCAAAATATCTGCAGACTAGGACATTTATATATGTTCTTGATTACCCTTGAGCAAATTCAGAAGTGAAAGAGTCAATTCAGTTTTGCAGGGCTTCAGCACCAAAGGTCCTACAGACTAAAAGATGACTGATTTACTTATATTAATTTGTTCTGGTATTCTTTCTCATATCCTTACCAGGCTACTCGGTTCGTATAGTAACCACCTGTGTTATACAAACACTCTGGGAGCACCGTGGTACCTCAGGCAAATTTTCACGTCTCATGTAATATTGATGATCATCTTCATTTCACAGGCCGTTCAAATTCTGTTCAGTGCAAGTTATCCTGAGACAAAGCTTTCTTCCATTGCTCTGATTTGCAGTACTTTGTACATGAGGGGACATAAGGAAATGGAAATTTCTTACACATGAGGAGTAGGAAGTGACAATTTGACACTTGCAGCAGGTCTCTGCACAGAGGTGAAAGAGCGCTCACACTGAGAAATGTTCACTGAGAAAAGTTAAAGCCCAGGTGTTATCTTCTCCAAATCTTGTGTACTTCTAGTAGAATTGAGAAGGATGGACGTTGATCATAGCTCTTCCAATATTGATACTAGAAAAATAGTGACACTATTCCCATATTGTTTCATTTTGGAACAATATGTCTGCTGTCATATTGTTTGGGAAAAGCTCCTTAAGGAAGATTTAATTTTTCAGAAATCGGTAAAGTGATACACAATTCAGACAAGTAATAGATCATAGGAACAAAGCAAAGTGGTTTAAAAAGTAGTTCACATACCTACAGCTGGATAGGAAATTCTCTCTGTGGTTTTGCAGATAAAGTGCTTCAGACTTCTGGACTTTCCCTTAGACATATTTATGGTATTTGTTTCTTAACTATGACAGCTTGAGCAGACTTTTTCCCCAGTTTTTGTTTTATTTACTGGTGAGTGGAAACAGAGACCTGAGGAATGACCAATGAGATGACTATAAAAATTGGCTGATGCAACCATTCAGCATATTTAAAGTGGTAGGTAGTGTCATCTGTTAAATGACCCGTTGAATTTCAACTCCAGTAATCTAACTCTGGAGGAGTAGATTGCCTTAAAGTGGGAGCCCACTACTAGGTTAAAAACAATCTCAACTTTCTGCAGCTTCACTCCTTGTTTCTTTGCCTCAGCTTTTACAAACACTGTTAAATTATAGCTGAGACAAAAGAGTGTTTGGCATGGCTGCCTTATCACTCTGAAGACAGCCACATTTCACTGGTGAATTAATTGATGTGCATGAGCAGAGAGCAAGAGCACTTAGCAAATAGCAGTTAGTAAGTCAGATCTGAGACACAGATTTACAGTATTTTCAGCTGTGTATCTCATGCTCTCGGCACCTCAGATAACTCACAACCTTTCAAAAATACCGGACTTGAATAATTTCTCGTGTAAGATGTCTCTTGAGATTACCAATACAAAATCAGAAGAAGGAAGCACTCAGGGGCTTGAACGTCAGTGGGAGGTGGTTTGGGGAGAGACAGCTTTTGTAGTGCAGGCCATCACCAGTGATAGAAGCATTGGGTTTGGATGCTGCCAGCAGGAATGCCAAGATGCAACTGTCTGAGTGCTGGTCTGTGACTGCTTTTCTTAGTGGAGAGGTATAATTTGGGCACTAATTCTGTGATCCTGAATGCTGAACTGGTGTGTGATAGACCACTCAGCAGTTCTGGGACTGAAAAACACTTTGCCAAAGTAGCCAAATCAGGCAATAAGGGGTTTATGTTACCCCTTTGCCTCTCTAGAGGGCTGATACAACGGGTGCTACCTGATTTAGCACAAACCTAGAGTCAGACTAGCAGGGGATACTTGAGCAAAGCTGAGTCTTTCTAGAACAGAGCAAAACCATTGAAGATATTTTAATATGTTTGAATCAACAGTATGAATTTAAACTGAAGTGGGCTGTATTTGGTCTGATTTTGATCTAATATCCAGAGCACTAGAATGCTGACTGTCCTACCATGGCCTCACAGAATCATTCTGTAATTTCAACGGAAGTCCAAAATAAAAGCAAGAGGAACATCACACTGATTGAACTCCTTATTGTTTAACCTGGATAAGCTTTTCCCCCTTCTACCAGCCAATACAAAGGGATATGCTGCAGAAACTTGGAGGCCTTCACACCTAAGCATAAAAATGATATATAGGTGACGTGAAATCCAGATGCTGAATTAAGTATGAGTTTTACCAAAGCTGTCTTCAGGACTTAGTAAAGCCTTGCAAGTGGTAGCTTCACTGCATAACATTTCTGCACTCATGTCTAGGTAAGGAATAAAACATTCTTTGACTACACAGACAAGCTGTAGCTTTACAGCTGCAGATTTTTAACATCTGCTGATGATTGAAGTGTGATAGCCCAAGACAACTTTAGCTTCTTCAGGAATGGGTTATGGTGTGAAAATTCATGCAGATTTTCTTTAAGATGTTATTCTTCTAAATTGCATTTTACTTGTGACTTCTGCATCTAGAAGACTATCAGTCTTGCTAGCTTTGTATAGTAGTGCTGATGAGAGTCTTCCAATATTTTCACTTTACTGTGCTAATCAATTTGTAGATAATTTTGAGATGAATCTGAGGGAGAAACCCAGAAAGCCAGTTTGCTGAAGGCCCTGTCCAACTTTGAAGAAGTTCAATAGAAAGGATTGGATCAGACTTTAGAACACTGGCATGTATTTATGTGCACGGCTTTTATGGTAGGGAGAAAATCCCCAACAATTGTGCCATGCCAGACTAAAGAACTGCTTTTGACTTGACCCCCTGCAGTCACTGCTGTATTCCAGCAGTCTCTCATAGCAGGCACAGGCATGTCCCCACCCTTGGCAACAGTGGAGCTCTGCCCTTGACACTATTGCCTGTATTTTGTCTTATCACTCAGGATAGTTTAGTAGAAAGTTTAAGAAACTGGAATTCTTGATAAGCTTATCCAGCTGTTGGTGTAAGTGATGTTGTATGGGAAAGAGTGACTGTAGAGAAGGTTTTTGAGTAGGGAACAGAGTAATACAGATGTAGAGGGGTGTGTGCATTATGACAGTAATTGTTTCACTGGAGTATCTGAAACATAAAAACCGTTAATGAAAAATTCAGCTGAAAGAATAAATTTATCTTTATCCATCAAATGTAATTCACAGCCTTTTAAGATTTACTTCTGCTTGTATCATCCCTGTACATGATGGATATCACGAATAGATTTTATTTTTAATTCTATTGTTTATTCAAATCCAAATCAGGAACCTAATTCTTCCTGTCACCAGTGTATTAATTTATCTACCTATATTATACTGACTTTATTATACTCTGTCTACCAATTATTATACTGACTGTTTTTAAAGAATTTGACTTGCCCATAACTTGTCTAATTGGTGCTAATGGACATACTCTGTTCATTTCAACAACTTCCTTGATAGTGCTGTTGAATCACTAGGATCTATCTGTAATCAGGGATGCAAAGAACTTTGGTAAAAATAAAACATGGAAATGAATCATCACCAGTAGCTGGCTTTCTATGAAAACTATTCCAAGCACTGGAAATGGTTCTGTTGTCTTATAAATGAATACAGATGCATTCTGCCTGGTCAGCATTAGCATGGGCCTTTGTTCTTTACCTCGTATGTCATGCATTAAGGTCCTCCGCAAGATCTGTTCACATTAATTGAATTAATCATCTGTGTCTGTAAAACCATTTCTGGGTCTGGAAGCAAATAGGCACTGAAAAGTAGGTTACTGTCTGAAACTCCTTCGGTGGTGTTTACTACAGTGTTTTCAGATCATGCTTGAAGATGCCAGGAGTAATGTAAAATCAGATTTACATTTAGATCATTGAGATGGTGGGACAGTAGGAATGTCTCAGCTGATTCTAGGTAGCTTTGATTCTGATCTGTGTCTCTGTGAGAGTGAATCTGCAGGAAGCAGCTGTGTAAAATCTGTGTAAATGAGAGGAGAATCCTGATGACTTATTACTGACTGGAGCCCAAAGTGATCATACACTACTTAATCCAAGAAGACTTCATATGTTAATATGTTGCTGTGATTTTCTTTATCATGCCACTTTTGCTCTTTCTTCTCCCTCCACTTCTGTATTTCTGTGGAAATAATTACTTATAGCTTGTTCATTTTTGTGCTTGAGAAAATATCAACTAAAGCTTTTCCATTGACTGGGGCATTTTAAGGATGAGCCTGGTACAGATTCTCCAATGTCGAATAAGACATGCTATAGTGCTGCAGCTCTTCTCTCAGTAAAGAATTAAAAGGATCTCTCTCTCCCATCCTACTCCCTCTTTGCATTAAATGTGTAGGAACAAAGCAATCATTGAATCTCGTCACTGTAACAAGTGGGACAGGCATTGACAAATGGCTGAAGAAGTGGGGAAAGTGGAGAGATGTAATGACTTTGCATCTCGAGCAAATCTATTTCCTCCTAGTCATCATAATTCCAGAGAGATGCAATCACACCCTAAAAAGGAAATAACTGAAGAAGACACTTGGAAAATAATACACATACTAAGTTGTTCTATTGACCATGGTTCTTAACAATTCACTGGTCCATCTATAATACTATTTGTGTTCCATTCAAGAGATCCATTTCAAAGCAAATCTCCTGCTCTCCCCACGAAAGACATTTCTTGTCAATCCTGAAGTGCGTGAACTCAATTGCTCTGAGCAGAAGGGAAACAAGCAGATGTGCTTCAGGAGTGCACCGAGCACTCTTTAGACGATAAATGGGAGTTCAATCCAGGGCAGCAGCCTGGAGTCTCTTCATGGTAAAACCCTTGCAACACGTCTGGATGGGGTAATCAGGTGCACAGCACCACCTGCTTTGCTCTCCAGATCCACTCACGTTGTACCATAAGTCTTCCTAATGCAGACATGGCCAAGATATTCCAGAGGTTAGGAAACATCAGCCTCCACAAGGCGTCCTTTCTGCAGCTCAAGACAAGGGCTATTTTTCCCCAGTATACCAGGGATCTTCAATCATTCCTTGCGTTCAGACTTTCTGATTGTAACTTCTTTTTGGGAATACACCTGACAGATAACCATTTCTAACATTCCTAATAAACATTTCTAGAGGAAAATAAAAACGTTTTTCCCTCTGGAGGTCTGTACTCTTTTCCAAAGCCTCTAACTCTTGGGATTTGGCAATCTGAGATTCTTCCAGACACAAGGGCATCTGGTCGCTACATTGTCCTTTCAGTGAAGGACCTCCTCATCCTTCCTATAAAGGAGAGCCCTTGCATCCCTAGCTGGTAAGGATCAGATACTACATTGGCAAGACGGGGTCAGAAGCTATTTCTAGGGCCAGACACTGTGTGAAAAACAGGTTATTCCTAATGGCATTAATTCTGTTGAGGCAATCTGCCATCTCCTCTGGGGAGTGTGCTGTGTCATGTATCATCTCAGGTTCTATGAGTCACTTTGCGCCCAGGTTCGTGTGTTATACACGGCAATGCACTGTTCTCATGCAGCACTGTAGGTAATTACTGGCTTGGTCTAATCAGAGAAGAGCGATGTAACTTCTTGTTTGTTACCTGTTCATCCACTGACTGCTATGTAGATCATATGTAAATTTGGGGTCTCCCCATTAATTGCAAGAGTTTTGTTCCCTACATGTTATGTAATTAATTTTACTTTAAATTTGATTGTGGATTAAGTGAAAACATCAAGTTCTAGTAATCACTTAAATAAATAGTTGTGAATTGTTTTTTACAGGTGTCCTGTTGTCTGCTGTTATCCAAATGAACACATAATCAGTCACTAGACAAGGTTTTCTTCTCGGGCTTTAGACTTGAAACTGTAGCTGTTCTGGTAGATGTTTGCATCCCTGTTGAAATCCATTACTTCCTTTGAGATTTTTTTTTCAAGTAAAAGAAAGGCTCAGAGTCACAAACCACTTCCATGAAGCCAATGTCAAGTTTGGTGGACCTCTGAACAGCTGGAGAGGCTAAAGCTTTGGAATAAGTTAAGTCATGACATCGGAATTTAAAAACTGCCAGAAATTATCCTTTCACTTTGTTTTTTGACTGTGAAAAAAAAGAGCCCATTTATGTAAATTTCAGGATACTTTTCTACAATTAGTCTCAGTGTAAAATTCAGTTTAGTGTCTTTGTATTCCAGCAGTTCCATGAAGTTCTGGACCAGTCTTGCAGGGTTTGTACTAGTGGTTGTAATTCAAAAAACTTAAACTTTTGTGGGGAAAAATAAAAACAACCGATGAACAAGCCCACAAAGTGAGCTGTGGCCCCAATGAAAATATACAGTGTAAAGATTGCTGGTTTAGATTGTGAGAGAAAATACCTGGTCATCAATGCCAGCTGAAAAAGATAAAAGAATCAGGCTTCAAGGAATGACTGTCAAAAAATTCAGAAGTCTTTTAAAAATAATGTTCTTGGGCTCGTTATGTTAAAGTTTTTGTATTCTTATTTTTCCTCTACAACTATGAGTGTTCTACTTCTTTTAATGTGAAAGCTAAACTTCTGAGTTAATTCTGTAGCACTAAGAGTTGTAATAATAAGAAAAATTCAAAATAACAGAAGATTTACAGTAAAAATTTTAATAGTAACATTAAAATATTGTTATTCTTAAAATGCAGAGCTCTTCTGGTTATCAGTGGTGAAGTTTCTGGGCATGTGTGAGAAGCCACATCAAACTTTCCTCCTGAAGACGGTTGATTTTTATCTGTGTTGTGATTTTGCAGCCTCCTTTTTTCACCCCTTCTTGGGACGAATTATTAATCACAATATCTCTGAGTGTGATACTGCAAGGGTACTGCAGAATTTTTAATCAGTGTCTTTTTGTTTGGTTGGTTTTTTGTTTGTTTGTTTGGGGGTTTGGGGATTTGGTGAAGTTGTTTTGGGGTTTTTTTTTTCCTTTGTTTGGGATTTTGGTTTGTTTTTTTTTTTTTTTAAACTTAGATATTAAGCTTATGCTGTCATTTTCACAAACTGGCCATTGCTGTGTGATAAATAGCAGATATTAGGCAAGGAAAGGATTTAATTTATTCCATCAGTATGTTGCTTATATTACTACTTTATGTTTGTTACGTTGGATAAGACCGTGATGCACAGAGTCCTTCCTCTTCCAGATAGGATAGTAGAGGCCAAGCAGGGTAGTAAAGGCCAAGACATTGAACAGTGTAAGTGCAATCAACATTTTGTTGCATAAAAAAGGACAGTATTTGTGTTGCACGCAAAAGTACCTTAGTTCTCAAACCAAGGTGTTTTGCTGGGATCCATTTTTCAGAGGGCCAGAGGCCCGTTTGTTCTACAAACAAGGATTCATTTCAGCTTTTCAGTGTGGATGGCGTGAGCTTGAGGCACCTGCAGTGAGAGGTGCCTTAGAAAAATTCTGCCCAACAAGAATTAAACTAGATGAGAGCAACAGCAGGAGCAAGCGCTTAGATAATGGAACACTGAGTTATGTAAAATTATCACTGTTTTACAAGCTGTGTCCAAACCCATTTCAGTGAGTTCACTTTTGATCTCAAACTGCAGTTGCCTCCAAATGGCAAAGGCTTTGTGCTCGGCCACAGGACACTTCTGGTCTTAAAGGCTTAACTGTGTTTCCAAAATGCCGCTGGTTTTACGCATCAGAACATCCTCCTAGAGGAAACATTTGGGAACCGTGATCATGGACCAGGGCCTGGTCCCAGGGCAGTCTTGTGTATCCCAAAATGTAGCGGGTTGGCAGGTGATGAAATCAGGACAGAATTGGATTTTACAATCTGTATGGAATGCGTAGCTGTTCAAGGGAAAAGGGGCATTTACTTTGGCTATTTCCAATACATCTTTCTCCTTCGGTCTATACTTTTGCTCAGGTGTTGGTTATTACTCTGCAAAAGGTCACTATGTTTCTTTTGCAAAGAAGGAGCTTTCAGGCTTGGTTCCACATAATACTGTGAAAATAAATTTCCATGCAGATTCTGATTTGCTTCAGAGTTGCACCACAAGACAATGTATTATTGACATTGAAAGATTCAGATCGTTAAACCTACATTTTACTTTTCACTTGTGGACAGTTCACTCTTTACCTGTGTGTGGGCATGCTCCACCCCACTGAGACTTTTTTACAATACAGGAGTCAGCAGCACAATAATGCAGAACTCATTAAATGGCAAATTGCTCTATGTTCCAATAATTCAAAAGTTAATTCCTCTCTTCTGCTTTCAAGTGTCATGAAGTGGCAGTTACTCAAGGTTTTTAGCAGGTGAAACAGCAATAGTTACACAACTTATTTTTTAAGGCAACTTTCAGTATACATGGGGAATTCAGGTTCTCCCATTTCATGCATTTATCTTAATTGGTTACCTACTGCAAAGATGTTGATGAAATCAAGAAGAAAATAACCCTTCAGCTCTTGTTTGAATTGTATTTCTCCAATTATTTGCATTTTTGCAGGGTGTGATTAACAGAATATCCCACTCATGTTGGTTTCACTTGAAGCTGTTCAAATTAAGCATCTCTGAATTAGATCATGATTCAATAGAGCAAGTGATTTAGGGCTTTAACTCCAGGCCTTGATAACCCAGAGAATGATTCTGTTGTGAAGATTGGTTTTGGCAGTGGGAAAGCTAGAAAAATCCTTTCATCCATCTCAATATTCACTTACTACAGAAGTTGTCTTCCAGATCAATACTGACCTCTCAGGTGAACAGTGGTTTGACAGTTTTCCTACTATTGTGCACCACACCACAGATGTGCTTTTCTGATTGATGATATTCTGGTAGCAGCAGATGTTTGGAAAAATTATTGTGACCTGTGTCACCAGCTCCACACCTGTACTGAATTTAGCCAGTCTAGGAGAAAGCAAGGCCAAGTTACCTCATATATCTTCTTTTCACTATTATTTTTAAATTGAGCTTTGGGACATCTAGACATTTCCAGGTGCCCTAATGCTCCCATGCTTGTTCCTATAACCTAAAATATCACTCTCCCCGTTCCTACCCCAGATTTGCATGCACACAGTCTCTAAAAGCTTACCAAAACTTTTCTTACAAATAAATAGATGTTCTTATGACCAGGCCAGCTGAGACAGCAGTCAACACATTTCAATGCACTTGGTGACAGGAGCAGTTTTAGATAATGCTGTTCCTGTTTTTCCCAGTATTGTTTGTGACAGTAGCCTATGCCGTGGCTTGCCTTCTGGTTGAGCTCTTTGTGAGGCCGTGGTGTGAACCAGGTTAGGAGATGATCCACATAAATAGTTCTTCCTTTTTGAGCTGGGGCAGAGATGAACAAGAAAAGGAGATATTTCAAAACAATGTATCTGAAAAGTGTATATGAAAAGAATGATTGCATATCCTTCACGTCACTTAGATCCTCAGGTCTCCGTGCTGAGGTGTGTCTCACAGCTGAAGTGAAGTTCTGTGTGTTGCTGTGGCCCAGCCACCTGCTTAATGTTCTGTGCCCTTCCTTTATTTCAGCAATTCAGCTTTGTCTCCCTGCCCACGGACGTCCTGGAAATAGAAGTTAAAGACAAATTCGCAAAGAGCCGACCGATCATCAAACGTTTTCTGGGAAAACTCTCTATGCCAGTTCAGCGCCTCTTGGAAAGACATGCCATAGGGTAAATTTTGCTGCTTACGTTTTTTGACTAGTGTGTTGCTGTTCTGAAGTCCCTGGCGATATATCGTTATTGTGATATAATGATGTTGAGGAGAAGTCATTAAACTGACAGTTGTCTGATAAATGGTGTTGGTCTTAATTAGAATTTATAGGACTATGGGCCTGACAGAATTCCCTCTATAACCCTATGCATTGCATTTTGAAAAGTGAGAACTGGCATTTAGGAAAGAAGACTATTTTGTGTATCATGGCTGCAACTTTGGAGAGTGCAATATTTTCAATTTTAATATTCTTTTAATGTTATCAGGAGGCTGTTTTCATGTTTCAGGGAGTTACCTATGGGCTAAAATCATGCCAGATCTGTTCCTCCTCTTTTTAACTTCTGGGAAGGGGAAATATTACAAAAAAATATATGTGGCATGTTGTAACTAATGCTTTCTGACCCTACCCTGCTGCCAAGGAACAACCTTGAGCTCACAAGTGCTGCCCTGCTTCCCCATTGCATGAAAGTCCTGGGAAAGTGTATGCTGCCAAAATAACACAAACCAATTTAAGGAAGATGGATAGTAATCAGACAAAGCCAAAAAGTTGGCTCTAAGCCTGTAATGTTCAGACCTTGAAGAGCAAGGGAGAAAAAGAGTCATCTTCTGAGGAAAGCATACTCAATGCAGTTTCCAAGAAGGCGTTTCTGAAAATTGGGTCTCAATTCAGCAGAACAGCAGGAAGATGAGCTTGTTGGAAGTGTTTTTGAACAGCTGGTTCAGAAACTGGCTGTGATACTGACAGCTGAATCTACCAGAAGGGACTAAGCTACCTCCCTGTTTCTCAAGTAGAGAAGATAGAGTAGCTTTTTAGAAACCAGATGGATAAGAACAGCTTGGGGAAGGTAGAACTCTGTAACTTGTATTGCTGGCTTTCCTCTGTATGAGAAGATTTCTCATCATCTTCTGATTGTAACTTCCTATTTTACTTCCTTGTTGTAAACACTGTCTATCTAAGGATATACTTTGCCAAGAACAGTGCCTCCAACCTGCACTAGATCTGGCTCAGTTTTAATACCCTAGTAGCATTTAAATCTGAGGCAAGCTCAGTGAGAAGTATACACACGAGTTCAGAGAGGTCATATGCAAATATTGAGATCATCTTATGTATATTAGTTTCTGGTGCATGTGAAACTATGCTAGCGAGTATATTTGGCCCAACTGGAAGTGAACTATGTTTCTTCAAAAGATGTATAAATATTACTATTTAGTGAACCCGTTACACTCAAAAAAATGCTTTGCAAAGATTGATTCAGCATCATTGTGGGCAGCTGGGAAGTTAATCTCTTCTATAGTTTCATTCTGTTCTGAGGGGTGGATGAAGTGTGGCAAAGGGAGGGACCTGCACAAGGACAGAATGGAGTCATTGATCAACCTTGTCAGGAAGGTGTTCTCCTGATATTTCAGCTTCATAGAGGTAAGAGGGGTGGAAAGAGATGAAGAGCAGTGACTCAGCCAGTTTAGAGAGAGAAGGTGGTATGCGGGGACTGGCCTGCACAGGGTTTTGTAAACAAGAACAGGAAAGTTGAATTTTATGCATATGGTGAAGGGAAGAAAATACAGAAATGTGAGGTTCTACGAAAAGGTAGATGGTCAGATCTGCAGGGAAGCAAAGTCTTGTTACAATAGCTGAAGTGGGAGTTGTTTGCTTCCCATGTCGATATTTTCATACCCATACTGCAGAAGTTCATTCCCACCATTCTCTCTATATTTATGCATATGTGCTTGTGTATGCCAGCAGCCTGTCTTACTCACTTACTCAGCTGTTCCATTGTAATTGAAGACATTGTCCTCTCCTCTGCCATTTGTTCTCTCGTATGCAAGTCAACATGCCCTCATGGCAGGGATGAATAGCCTCTATGTATTTTCTTATGTATTTTTGTAGGACACAGCAGATTTATCTATGCACAGTAGACATTGGGTAGGTTATAGTCTATTGTGACAGTATTTTTTTTCTTTCAGGGACAGGGTTGTAAGCTACACTCTGGGTCGCAGACTTCCTACAGATCATGTCAGTGGCCAGCTGCAGTTCCGATTTGAGATAACTTCTTCCATTCATCCAGGTAATTCTCAGTCTTAACCTATCATTTATCTAGATTTCTAGAAATTTTTTTTGGTTTTTGATTTTTTTTTGTTTTGTTTTGTTTTTTTGTTTTTTGGTTTTTTTGTTTGTTTGCTTGTTTACATTCTTTCTCTTCACAAATCTGAATTCATTCCTCGCTGCTCTAGGACTTTAGGTACAGTCATGAGCAAAGGGAAGGGCATAAAGTCCCCCATCACCGGATGCATTGTGAGTCAGAATTTCTTCCCTTTTTCCCCTTAGGATAGAGCTACTGTTGTCTCACATTCCCCTATTCTTGGCTGCTCCACCACATCACTGGGAGAGAGGAAAGTAGGAAACTGAAGACCCATCTGCTTCTCTATCACCTGCCATAGTGGAAGTGCTATATGGGCTGTTATTTGTAGAGTCATCTGCATTTGAGCACTTCATGAGTAAAAATGGAGAATGTAATAGTAAAGATTATTAGAAACTTTCTCAATTTGATTATTTTTAGTGAAAAAGTAAAAAGTAAAGCAAAAAATATTTCCATATTCCACTTCTTCCCTCCCTTTAGGTTTGGTTTTGATTCATGTTCTCTTGTAGTTATTTGGAAGTAACTGTCATGATGATCTAAGGTTGAATCTTGGTTTTCGTGTCACAGTCTCAATAGCATTTCTCAGGGACTGTTTGCCACAGGGGCTCTCTGCCCTCTCTGTTACACTTTGTCAAGCCAACTGCAGCTGCATTAGTGGCTGGAAATCATTGCTTTCCCCTTGCTGGGAAACCCTGATTTCTGTCTTTTGACTATTTGGATGGCATAAAAGAGCCCGGGTTGTTTGGCATCTGAGAGGAGGTGGTACAGATGAGGATCACATCAAGGGATATTTTGGGGAAAGTTTTTGCCTTTCAGGGGTGGGAAACACAGTTTTTTACATTTTCTCTTGTGGAGTCTTGCCAGCTTCAGCATGACAAGAAAAGTGTCTTTCAAATCTCAGGGAAGATTCCTCCGATTCCCATAATATTTCCCCTGGTGCCAGTTTGGCTCAAAGAGGAGTTTCAAGAAGGTGTTACCTTCAGGTTATGTTGTAAGGAGGCAGGATGCTGCATACAGATTACCACCACGAGTAAACCCATGATTGAATCCACTGTACAAACACTGCCTAGCAAAAAAACCTCAGCACTTCTTGATAGTTGTTCAGGTGCCCACTCATTTCACACTGTCATTTATGCTTTTAGTTCTCTCAGATTGCTGTGGATGCTTGTGCCCCCACAGCCAACCCTCTGGTTCAGTCAACACTTCTTGTTAAAAGAGTAATTTCTTTTCCTGTCTCATACAGATGATGAAGAGGTCTCCATTAGTGCAGATCCTGAGCCAGCTGACCTCCCGGAAAGCCCTGTGAACAACCCCACGGAGGAAAGCCTCGGTGAGCCTCCATGCATCAACACAGTGACCTCAGAAAGTGCAGCTCCAGAACAGCTAAATGGATACAGTGTGAACAGTGTCGATAGCCCAGGGGCTGTCAAACCACCTGGGGAAGTCAACCAGAACAGCTTAAATGAAGAGCTAGCAGGAGATGGTGAGGTTGATGCGGTGCCAGTTCCTGAGCCCTTGGAATCCATCCCAGGAGAAGTGCCGCCTTCTTTGAGTGCTACGGACCTCATGGAGCAGTCGGATCTGATGGCTTGCATGTCTCCTCCTGAGACTGAAGTTAGGGAAAATAACAAAGTCAATTCTGGTATTCAGGGAGATGATGGAGTCTTGACCAGCATAGAAACAGTAGATATTGATGAGGTGAGTGCAGATGTGCATGCTGGCAAGGACCTAGAGAAGAGTCAGGAAGAAGAAGAAGGGGCTTCAGCCCAGGAGGAAGAAGACAACAAGCTACAACTGAGGACCACAGCAAAGCGGAAAAACAGGCCGTGCTCCCTGCCTGTGTCTGAACTTGAGACAGTCATAGCTTCAGCTTGCGGTGAGCCAGAGACCCCTCGCACACACTACATACGGATCCACAACCTGCTCCACAGCCTGCCCTCAGCACAGATGAGCAGCGATGCGGAGGAAGAGCAAGATGGTGGCAATGGTGGGGAGAACGATGAGGAGTCTACTGTCAAGGAGGTGTTGGATAAGGAGGTGGTCAGTGAGAGTGAGACCGTGGCAGCAGAGCCTCCTCCGGAAAATGAGGCTGAAGAGAACTTCAGCCAGAGCACGGTGCCTCCTGGGACCTTGGATGAGCAACTCTCTGACTTGAACGATGGGCTATTGGATGGGGAATTCGCCAGGACAGGAAGTGAGAGCGAGTCAAGCTCCAGGCCCAATGGTGACAATGAATGTGAGGCGTGCGACACCTCCTGCTACAGCCCCTCCTGCTACAGCACCTCCTGCTACAGCACCTCCTGCTACAGCACCTCCTGCTACAGCACCTCCTGCTATGACAGTAACAATCGCTTCTCCAGCCACACGCGCTTCTCCTCCGTCGACAGTGCAAAGATTTCTGAGAGCACGGTCTTTTCCTCACAGGATGATGATGAGGAGGAGAACAGTGCTTTTGAGTCAGTGCCAGATTCAGTTCAGAGCCCTGAGCTGGACAGGGAGCAAGTGGATGGCTCCTCCCAGTGGCCAGATGAACTAGTAGCTCATGGTGGGAATCCACAGAGTGCCACAGAGGGTCTAGACACCCCAGTAGCAGGTCCAAGCAGCAGAAGAGAAGGTTAGATCCTGAGAATTGATGCACTGGGCAACCCTGATTATCTAGATGTCACAGAAGGCATCAGATAATTGAGGTTTCAGATAGCTCATGATTTATTTCTTACAAACTCGGGGGCTGTGAGCTGGGCCAGATATCAGGGAGGGTTGGATAATTGAGCCTGTCCGTAAAAATTCCAGCAAAACCAACTAAATCAGGTAGGGATCTGTATATATGGATTACTGTAGATGTACATGCATCTTTATAAAACCAAGATTAGCAACTGTAGTTATGTGGCAGATCAGCATTATCACATCCACCAACACATTCCTTTTTTCCTGGGATTTTTCCATATCACATCTCTGATGTGCTGCCATGTCTCTGATAGTGAGAGGACCAGCTTGTGTTTGTGAAAGGGCAGATATGCTGATTTGCACCAGATAAAAGTCTGGGCCAGTTTCTGTAAATGTTTCTTAGCTGTACATAATCATAAGCTCTTACAAACAGTTTTCTAGCCCCATTTGTTCCAATTCCCCAAGTGTCGAACAAATGTACCTCAGATGTCACAGATCATAGGGCAACAGAGATTTATAATTTTTCTTAGATACTTCAAAAATTTAACTATATGAAATAAAATTCTCATCTCCCTATCCTTCCTAGAGACAGAATATACTTTAATTTTTTTTTTTTTTTTGTCTTTGTCACTTAGGTACTATTTTTTCCAATTCCTTCAAACAGTTACATTAAGTCTCTCCCTTCCATAACTTCTTTCATGTTGTATGAAGATACATGGGGAAGGGGGGTTGAACACTCCTCTCTTCTTCAGCTAGTGTATCATTTTTCTCCAGCTGAAGAAGTAAACGACTCAGCTGCAGCTCAGGAGTATGCAGCAAGGCCAAGAGGTAGTCTTTGCCCTCCCAAATTCTGAGTCATCTGCCTCCCTCTATAAGCGACACCAAATTTAAATGGCAGCACAAGAATAACCTATTTGGGGATCAATGAGAAACTCCAATTAAAGCATTCTTCTATGTTTTCCTTCTCCATTCCCAGTTTATTTACTCACTCCTTCCACTGCCTGCAGACCCTACCCCTGAAGAAAAAATGGTGTAAGGGTGTCCTTACATACCAGCCTGTGTAAATACTTTGTAGACAGCTGGGACTAGGGAATTACTGAGTCTGTAGAGCAGAACCTAGCACAAAAACTTAAATTTTCAGAAGTACAGACATAGAAACCCAGTTTCCTTCCTTGCAGGCAAGAGCCTTTGCTCGTGGACAGCATTTATGTGCAAATGTACCTTAGGGGGCACGAGCACGTGTATGTGTGAGACCATACTTACAGATTTGGTGGTTGTTTTGGATTGTGTGAGCTTTTGATAGGGGATGTGGTGGGAGAGGGTGTCTTCTGCATATGAATTCAGTGGCGTCCCAAGACTTGAGCCTCCATAAAGGGCACTGCAGTGTTCATGGTGGCTTTGCCTTGTTTAGCTGAGCGCATGTCTGAAGGGCAACCCAGCTCTTAGCACTCCCTTGGTGTCCCCGGGGGTACCTCAGTCAAGGTGCACGTTGCTTCCTGACTTGGCAGCTGTTACAAACACAGTAGATGCGGTCACCGCCACCCACTCCAGGTGACTGACACTTCCATGCTTCCGCTGGCTTGGCGTAACTGTCTTGACTAGGGGAGAGTCAATTATGGTGAGGTAAGTAAAGAAACATAGATCTGGTAGTCGGCTCTACAACACCTGTAGTAAGTAACAGCACAGTGTTTAAGGCTGTGAGAGATGAACTTTTAGCATTGAGTGATAAACTTATGTAACTCTGCTGTCTGCTCAAAATATGCAGCAGATACATCTGTGAGATACGCCTATACACAAGTGGTTTAATGAAAACATTTAACAGGCCATACGGTATCATCAGAGCCCCTAGAAGAGGGAGTATTTTTGTCTAAGTGATTTTTCTCATTTCTGGGTGGTGTGAGGTTTTTTACAGTTTTATACAAAATTGGCTTCTGCCTTCTAGCTGCTGGTTGTTTTAAGAAAAAAACATTTAATTTTTTTTGGTACTTCTTTTTTACATTTGATTGGTATATGTTTGGGGTTTTATACAAAATGTTCATTCTTAGGCTGTTAAGATTCTAACATTAAAGACAGCTAAACCAGCTAGTACACAGTGAGTTTGACTTAGCATTCCCAACATCACCAGAACCATTCAGCTTAATATATCTTTTTCCCTAAGCTGCATCTTTGTGATGCATGTAAATATTATATTTATGCAATTCAGAGTGTATCTGTATTAACAAGCCTTCCTGGAGCTGGAGGTTATAGTCTAAAACTGTTACCACACAATATGAAAATAGGTCCATTAGCAGGATAAATAGTCCTGGTTTCTGAGACTTTAAAGATAGGCCATGAAGAAATCTTTGTTCTAGAACCTGTGAAGCATTAGCATGTTAAGTCTAAGATAAGGAATGCTTTTTCATCCCTAGTAGAACTTCGTAGTTTCTTAAAGGATTCTATAAACATTGACTTGATCTTAAGTTACTTGTTCCTCTCAACAGAATATGAGTTTGGACATTTACTTAGGTTTCATTTATTTCTTTTTTAGATATGGCAGGGCAGTTGGAACTAAACGATCTTTAAGGTCCCTTCCAACCCAAGCCATTCTGTGATTCTGTGTATGGACATATATATAGTGTTAGCGTTTAAAATTTTCCTCTGCACTGAATTCTGTATGACTCTCCTCCTCCTTCTTCTTCTCCTTCTCCTCCTCCTTATTCTTCTTCTTCTCCTTCTTCTTCTTCTTCTTCTCCTTCTCCTTCTTCTTTTTCTTCTTCTTCTTTCCCTCTTCTGTATCTCAGGTCTTCCTTATCTCAGATCCTGACTATATCTCACTATCTTTTGTCCTTCTCTTCTACCACCTGTTTCCTACCTGTTTCTTGTCCTTTCCTCATTCTCCCTCCTTCCACCCAAGACGGACTCTTTGAATTTTGAAAACTACCCATGGAAGGGGATGATCTTCTGCTTTGCAGGGTCTGCAAAATCCTGCCATTGCGGTCTGCATAGGCAGCCACTGATCTTTTTGAAAAGCAGAGAAAGATCCAAGGCAGCTTTTAGCCTTGTATTCCACTGATGGGATGAATTAAAAGTTGGAACCAGGATTTTGCATGTTCCTGCCAGTTGCTGCAGAAGCTTGAGTTTGGGTGTACATGAAGAGTATTTCTCAGAGATCAAGCCTGATGCTTCAATCACTTACACTTGTGTGACTGTGAGTCCAGAATCTGGCCCATAATAGTTTAGCATTGACTCAAGAGACTTGACTGCATTATTTTAGTACTTCTTTGACATATGAGTTGTTATTAAAAGAGTGCCTGAAAACAGGAATACCCAGAGATGCTAGTACATCAGGTTAACCTATTTTTAAAATAATCACTTGTTTTACAGTAGCACATTTTTTGAACCTCATTGTGAAAACAGTGAATGACTGTCAATGTCTTGAATATCTTGTCCGTAGGTGATTGTCCTTTACTCCATAATTCTCAGCCAGTCAGCCAGCTTCCTTCTCTGAGGCCTGACCATCATCACTACCCAGCTATTGATGAGCCTCTTCCACCAAGTAAGCTTTAGTTTTTTAATTCTTTGCATTTTTTCAGCTTTTCCTGTTAACTCAAACAGTCTAGAGGTCAGTATGTCTTTCTAAAGAACCCCGTCTGTTCTGTATATACATTCTCCAGAACCCAAGCAATATGCCCTTTTGTTTCCCTTATTTGATCCTGACTTCAAGTGTTGTCATGTTATTTTGGACAAGCTCCATAACCTTCCCTCTCTGCCTTGGTCCGTCTTCTTCCCTGAAATGAAAATATTATTCCCTGTTTTCTGTGTTCAGATTTGAATGATTGGGATCTGTCAGTTGTTCTGGAAGCCTTATTGTAAGGCTTTCTGGGTGGTGTATCATCAATGTGCTCTGATTTTTCTGTAATGTTTGTCTCCAGGTTTTCTGTAACCAACTTCAAAGATGGTTTGGGATGCCAGTCCCTGTGTCTGTCAGGTCTACATGCAGGTCTGGCAGCAACCGTTTCACAGTCAGGATACTCCTGGGTCAGACAGGCCCAAATCTGAACCAAACCAGCAGAAGCTGGGAAAAGGCAGCTCATATGCAGTGGTCTTGTTGTACTGCCTTTGAATTTGATAATGCAGTGAATTTTATGTTCATTATGGACTGTAGTGGAGTCTACACTTGCACTGAATAAAAATGAGAGGGTTTTAAATAGCATGATCGATTAGCAGCCAGATAATGCAGGATATTTACCACTGAAGCAACTGCTGGAGCTGGTTTTACTTGTCCCTGTCGCCTTTCCCTCGTGTATTCCCGGAGGATTACCCTGCTTTTTGCACTGGCGTTCGGTGCCCAGCAGAGCGCACTCTATGCCCTGCAACGTGCTGCTGATCACCTTTCAATTGAGCACGGGATTTCACAGCCTGAAATGTGCAGTGCCTCACAAAAACAGCCCGGCGTATAAACAAAGCACTCTATTTTCTTTAAAGCCCAGGACGGGAACACACTTATTTGGCCTATGGTGCCCTTGACAAAATAATTCATCATTTGCCAACCATGCTGTCAGTATTCCCTGAGCCAAAAATAGCCCTGATGCTGGCGTCAGCTGCACAGTAGCATGAATGATTCAAATGCCTTTAGCCCAATGAAGTCTTATTAGAGTCCCACTGTGGCTTGCCAGTGAATGATGAAATGGGAACGGTTACCTCTGTAACCGGGAAATATTTCTCTTCCTCCCACTCTTACCACAACACTTTGTGGATAGGGCACATTCCCCATTAGATGACAATGATAGCACACTGACACGAGTTCGGGTAAACAGAATATACTGTGAATCTATTCCATATTCTTCCATCCCTAATTTAATACATTTTTTCTTACTCTTACAATTATCCTCAGAAGACAAGTGTTTCTACCATTGGTTTTCACAAGTGCTTTCACAACAGGGTTTAAGGACATGAAATGCAATATGTGATCATAAAGTCCAGAAGTGATCCTTTGTAGGATTTTGTTTCAGTGTTAGCATATAACATCTTTTATACAATAAAGGCTGACACTGTGGACTAAAATATATTGATCTTAATAGGAATAGACTGTACTAAGTTAATTCTGGGTGGGAAAAAAAGTTGAGTTGAATAATATCACTTAGGATACCAGCTTCCAAAAACTCTCCATGGAATTTTACTGTAATTTCAAAATGAAAACCATAGCTTTCATATAGAAATTTTTCTTCTCCTTAAATTCATTATCACTATCTCAGTGCCTTTAATAACTCTTAATCTTAGATAAATAGTTCTTCAATCATGTGAAAGGAAGAAACTTTGTATTTTAAGCCCAGGTTATATGATCAAAGCTGGCTTACTTCTCACGTGCAGTGTTAGCCTCCGTCTCTAAGTAGAGGTGAAGGTAATCTTCCAGTGCTGCAAGTTCAGCATTGACTGATTTTATTTAGGTCATGGAGAATCTTCTGGATAGCCTTCTTTCTCTTTTGAATTGTTTTCTGAATAGCTTGATTTCATCATAACCCCACAACAGCTGGTCTCGGGAGGAAATTTAATTTCAGACAGTTTTACTTGGGAAAATAAAGTAGAACAGATCCATTATTTATGTACGAGTTTCATAATGACCAGTCTGCAATGCTAAGTCCGATACGAGATTAACAGAAGATTTGCAGTGTTTGCACGGCCTCATGACGGCATTACCAGTCACCCCTTATTATGCCTGTGTTTGGAAACCCTACAGAACTGATGCCAAGAAAAATACACGTGCCCAGTTCAGAGCTGCATTTGCTGAAGGTGTGGCTGAGCTTGGAAAGGAAAAGACAATGTTTTTTTTGGTTTTTTTTTGCCCTGATGGTCCTGCCAGAAAAAGTTGCATCTTCTGATATATATCAGAGCAGTTTCCAAGGCTGCTGTGAAATATTACTTGGCTGATGGAGGGGGATCACTGGAGAACAGAACCAATGTTGTCACGTCCCTAGCCCATGCTCTAGCATACCCTTACTGTGAAGGTTAGATAGAGGTTAGTCTTTGTAGTAGTCACAGTCTTATTTTACTTGAAAAACTTAACAAAAGACCTGGGGGAAATTTGGCTACTTGCTAGATCACCTATGCCCCTGAAGTAGCATGAAGGGTCTTGAGCACAACTCGGAAGCAGAGTTCTGCCTGCCAGTTCACCTGTCAGGCTGTTTGTCTCGCTGTGCAGGTATCCATCCATCTGTCCATAAATCTGGTTTCATATACAGGCAGCTTCAGTGACTTGTGTGACTTACAGGTTGTCCTATGGGAAGGTAGAAAGTTCACCTGCCACCTACGTACAACAAAAGTTGTACCTGCCACCCTCTGACCGCCTTCCCAGGTGACCAAAAAGAGTTACTCAGCTGATTAGAACTGCTATTGAAAGGAGCATGAGACACACAGTTCCTAATATTTTAGCATGCCAGTGTCAGCCCATGGTTTCAGGTGAACATACCCATAAAGCAGTGAATAAAGCAACACTCACTGACAGGTGTAGCTCATGTCTGTACATACTGCTGCTGTATGTCTGACACATCTGACAGAGACAGCCTTCCTGAAATTGTAATCCTGCCTGACCTGATGTTTTCACTGTGATCTCCAAGTTCTGGACAAGCTTCCCTGCTCCTAGGTTTCCAAGTATTATGCTTAGAAGCTTAGGAACTCTAAGTTGTATTTAATTAGATACTTACTGCAAAATAGCCTCTAGAGCTGGTAGTGCACAGGGCTGGATTATAAGACCTTGTTTGACTGTGTAACTGGATATATTTATTCTTGCTAAGCGTACATCAGCAGGCTTTAGACTAAAATGACCAATTGGTGTCTTCTGTAGGCTGTCTAGAATGTGGTTCTACAGCATTGCCTTCAAGTTTCTAATTATCCATCGACCTGTATCATTCTTAACTGGTTACAAGGTACAACAATAGTGTGGAGTGAGGGCTAGGATTTGTTCTTTGCCAGAAAACAGCAAGGAAAATTAAAATCTTCATGATGTGGAGCTGGATTGTCTTATGTTTGATCTGGCCAAGGTTATTTCCTTGAGGATATTGCAGATAAAGCATAACTCCAGAAGGGCCATTCCCCACCCACAGTGGTACACCTGCCACCAGTGCCAGTGTTCTCAGCAAGGCTCTGGCCTTTGACCTGCCTTATGTCAGTCTGATTTACCTCAATGTGCATATGTTGTACTCAATGTGCTTTTTTTCACTGTCTTATGTTTTAGACATGGTTTTCACAAAGCTGTGATCTTGTTCCTGAAACAGCTACCACATCCTTGGGAAACTTTACCTGGTGGAGGAAGAGACAGTCCTCTCCTTAAATTATGTAGTGATGTTCAGAGTGAGAGATGCTGCATGTGTACCCATGGTGTGACTAAAGGGTTTGCGTCTTTAAGGACTGTGGTACTTGCAGTCAGCTTTGAAAGAAGTAATGCACGTGCATATGGCTCTTGTTGTCTTGGAGTCTTACAGAAAGTTTCTCCAAGGACTCTCAGTGCCCCTCTTTTAAGGTTTGTGGGATTCAACTGTCAGGGGCAGCTAGCCATGGCATTCAGACAGCCTACACTTGTCTGGGATCAAATATGAGAAGTGGGTTTAGCCAAGGCCAACATTCAGGGGATGGGAACTGGTCATGATGGATGGGTTTCTAGGTGCAGTAGGAAGAGGTGCTACTTCAGTCCTGCTCTTAGAGAATAGGAAATGAAATACATAAAGTATGAAAATCAGTTGATCCTGAATTTGATCATAGAAAACCATAGGAGGAGTGAACTCATCAGGGAAGATGGTATCATAGTAAGGATATGGGAATATGAGGAAGTGTTTTGCTTTCAAAGGTAATAACTGTATGTGCATTTGTGTGTGAATGCGAGTGAGGTTTGCTTCTAAACTCGTGTAGAAAATATGTGCATGTATTTACATAGATATGTCATCAGCTGATGGGTCATGTAGGAATATGAAACTAGCAAGCCTAATTTATTCCTCTTCTTGATGCATTCCCACCAGTTTGGTATGTGGCTTTGCTAGCTGACTCACATCTGAATTTCTCCTGTTCCAGCTGCTTTTTTTTAATCAACATTACCATTTTCCACAAGCCATCATATACCAAATAATTTTTAGTTTTCAATCATGGGACAACATAAACAGTAGCAGGAAACAATAATGATGGAAGGCTCAATATTATTCTGCAAACTCTCAATCTAGTTTGCATTCATGAGAGCAATAGATTTACGATACTCTGTTTAGAGAGATTTCTAAAGTATGTCCAAAGAGTCTGTGATCAGTTTTCAGTGAAGCTTTTAATTGCTGTATGGTGTCCTTTGAAGCCACTTTGCAAAAAGGAGAGAAGTGAAACATGTTTGTTCTGAAACATAACCCAAAAAAAAAAACAAGAACACATGGGATTTACCATATTAGCTCAGGTATAATCTTCTTGTAAGAGTTGGTTTTTTGTGGCGACTCTGACCTGCAGTGAATCCAGCCAACCAGAATCACTAATTGAAAAATTATCTCACCCTTTTAAAAATGTAGCCCCTATCTGTCACTACTTTTTCATGGGCTGTGATAGTGAATTCCATGGCCTACCTGTGTGCTGTGTACAAAATGTTTCTGTATATGCATATACTGCATATATGTATATATAGACAAGCAAATAATATATATACACACTGGAATGTGTACTTTGAATATATACACATAACATACATTGCATGTAGGCTATATATATATATATAGTATCTCCTGTGTGTATATACCCTGTCTGTGTATATGTGTGTGTGTCCGTATATATCTTCCACATGCAGGTTTTCTGGAAGGCATTACACTGACAGCATCACCCCTTCCTTTTTTTCCAACCCTAGATTGGGAAGCTCGGATAGACAGCCACGGGAGAGTGTTCTACGTGGATCATGTCAACCGCACCACCACATGGCAGCGCCCCACAGCCGCAGCAACGCCAGATGGGATCCACAGGTCTGGCTCCATCCAGCAAATGGAGCAGCTGAACCGCCGGTGAGCATTTGCACCTGAATTCCTTTGGCATCTGTGGTCTCCTTTATCCACACTGCTCCAGTAGCTCCCTTCCATCTCTAGTGTACCTCGCTGCCTCCCGCCTTGTCCAAGTTTTTGTCCTTGCTGCATCTCTCTTCCAGCCTGCTGGTGTGCCTGTTGTGGGTGTCTGCTGCTCAGACCTGCCCACAAGGAAGTGCTGTTGGGTGAATGATGGTGCAAAACATTAGCACACAGCAAGAAGATGCTTTTGGAAAACTTCTCTGAAATGACTCCTGGAAAGGGAGGGAGTGTTCTTCCAAACCATGGAGTCATTTTTGCTATTTAACTGTAGGAGTGGTATTGATGGGTCAGCACTTAGTACTGTGCCGCAGAGTTTTTGGAGCTGACTGCTCCTGGAATTGTTGCCATATCCGTGTGGCATTTCTACCCAAGCTAATTAGGCCTGCTGAAAAGTCTGTCTCCCTTTCCAGGGCAGAGCCCTGTGCTAATAGGACATTCTAGAGGTAGACAGGTCTGCTTAGTGTTGCATTGGGCCCTGTAAATCTGTCAGTTCATTCTGAGCTGGCTGAGAGACCTCTTAATGTTGCTTATATTTTTGCTTTGGTTGACTAGTTCATACACAGATTTGTTTATCTTTTTATTATCATGCTTGCTTTTTAGACTGAATTTGAGAGGGAAAAAAAGTAAATAAATGGTCTAAAATCTTCCTTTTTTTGCTTAAAAAGAGGGATTGCTTTTTTTTTGTTGTTTTTAATTCCCTGCTTACTATAATGATGCCATTTCTAGAAAAGGATAAGCAAAACTGAAATTATATTTTAGCATATAAAATGCCACAAAAGCTTTTTGGCTTTTTTTTCTGTGCTAAGAGAAAGATCTGCAGCTGAGAGAAGAATGCAGGGTTTTAAAGTGCTTCTTCCAGTGTACTTTGAATAGTTTGGGAGTTACTGTGCCCTGACTGGGGCAGTCTGGGAGAAATGGTCCACTTAAATTGACACCATCAACACGCTCTTGAAGAATAATCCTTTTTTTATCAAAATTCATTATTTTGAGTAGCGTTTCATAATGTGTTATGTCTTGCAGAAGTGAGAGAACCTGCTCAGTTTTTGTTTTCATAATAGCTTTGCTCATGAAGTCTCAAGCTGCCATATTAATATAAAAAAAATCAAAAACCTAAAACCTAAAGAAAGGGAATGTTTAATGTAGGTTCTTTCAAGGGATTTACATGACTTCTCTGCCATTTAACATGAGGGATTTGAGCCGTGTCAGAGCTCAGACTATTTGGCTGCCACTTAAGCAAGTTATCTGCCACAGAAAGCAGAAAGCTGTTGTGGGCATACATCGTAATTTTTTTAAGACTTTTTTTTTTTGAGGTTTAACATATGTAAGTGCAGCAGAACCATGAAAGGAATAAGTGCTTATAAGAGTGATTTACCATTCTGTTAACTAAGGCAGGTTAATCATTAACCCAGCTATTACAGCAGAAACTGAAGGGTAGGCATTGTCTTTGTGACCTCCTTCCCTCCTATTATTCAATGTTTTCATGTAGGCTGCCTGTCTTGGTTATGACTTGATTATCACTGTTTTGGATTGGGAATTGAGAGTTAATAAGATTGATGTTCTTTGAATCTCTCCATTTTTAGTATTCATATATCCAGTTACAAAGGGAGAAGTTTGGAGGGTTTTCAACTGTGGCAAATCTCTACTTACCCAAGTTCCACTGGAGACTAAACACTTCGCAGTTTTTTAAACATGAAATGTCATGGCTTCTAGGGGCGAAGGAAAAAAGCTGGTGATTCTCTGCTCTGTGCCAAGGAGCTCTGTTGATTTGACAAGTTGAATACAAAGGTCTCCTATTGTTACCAGTTTGGAACATTGCCTAAGATTCTAATCAAAGGGATTCATTCTGAATCTCCTGAGCATTTGACCAATGGCAAGTCATTTCTATAGTTTTAACCTGGCTCTTACCTTTTTTTAAATTATTGTAGTCCTAAATCTAATTTCAGGTATTTCATAATTTCAGATATTTCATGTCTCCACATTTCAGGAATGTCAGGAAAGTTACTTTTTATTAGTTATTATCAACGCTATGGAGGACTGGACTTTGTTTTAAGCACTCATTTTAGAAATACTGTTTTGTTGTGTTTCAAACTTCAAGATTTGAAATGTTTTTCAGAAAACACACCTGAGAATCATTTTAGGTGAGGCAACAGCAAACATAAACGTTGCTGATAGAATTAGCAGCAGCCTGAACTTTTAGTCTAACCTCAAACAAAATTTGGACTCAACATAACTCTGCAGTTTGAAAAAGCTTGGTGACTTATTTTTTTAAACCAATTTACTTTTCTTTTGGCTTCCTGGTTTAATTTGTGGAAGGGAATGGAAAGACCAAAATATTACAAGGAAGCCTGATATTTCCAGACCAGCAAAAACCACAAAGCTTTGGAAAGTCAGCTTGAAAAAAACCCCGTAGCTGTGATTAAACCTAGTTCTGCTTTCCTTCTGTCTCCAAGCTTCTCTTTAGCTGTATGAGCCACTTGAGGATATAGGGAATGCAAAACTGGAATCCAGGTGTTGGGCAAACACCAGAGACATCCATACTTTTAATTTTAAAGGTTCTTGCTCATTTTCTGCAACACTACCGTACTTGTTGCACTACCTGACTTGCTTACCTGTTGGCCAAGCAGATAACAGCCCTTGTTGTTCAAGCGCTGCTGAAAGGATACTTTGCAGTGTATGTGTGTTTGAATCTGTCTTTGCACTTGTTTGAAAGATAATAATGAATGTAAGAAATTATAGCCATCATAGATAGTTAGGACAGCCACGTGGTATTTGTTAACTTCCATTTCTTTGACAAACCACTCTGAAAGGAGACTGAAATTTCCAGAGGTAGTCCCATAACTTCTGCACTTTCAGTGTTTTCTCCAATTACTTTGGCATTTTTCGGTATTTATATAAGGTGACTTTATAGTATTGAGACGCAAAAGAAATGCGTAGCCTTTTGTTGGCATACAGCTGGTGTTGCTCTTTGAGGTTTGCCAGTGGGGATTTTCTACCATCTCATTAAATTGAAGGTACAGGGTTTTTCTATACGTGTGCTTATATCCCTTGATTATATGAACTTGGGGGGTTTTGTGGTTGGTGTTTTTTTTCCTTTCTATTGCATGTGGGTGTTGTAAAACTCCTCCAGCACTGGAATGGAAAGTTCATCCAGTTGCCTGCAGACAAGTGAATAAAGCTGTAAAATGTAGCTCTAAAACAGAGGGTTTAAAACTGCAGTAAATTCATGCTGTTTCAAAACCTGCTATAAGAATTTCCTTGTAAAGATGGATGTTTTCTTAAACTATCAAAATAAACACTGAATGTAGCTTCAAATGACTTTGAGTACTGGAGGGGGACACGTAGCATTGTGGAAATTTAGTATAAGTCTATTAAAACTTAAATTATTTTTCTTAATTATCTCCAGCCCTTTCACCTAAGATTGGGTTGTAGTGAGCTACTGGAGATGATGGTTTTTGAGACATAAAGCCAAATCCTAACTGCTTGTCTTTAATGACCCTTTGTCACTTTGAGGAACTAACTCATGACTAACTTCTAATTTGGAATAAAGTGTGCATTAACAAATAAAGAGAAAGTAAATAAAATCTGTAAGTCAGAGCTTGAGCCGAGGAAAGAGTGTAAGTCAGAAAAATGAAAGACAAACAATGCTGGATCAGATTAAAAGCAGACACTAAAGTCATTGTGTTTCAAATACACACAGAAATGCTATGAAGAAAGAAGGATTAAAAATACTGGGATGGAATAAAAGCTAATTAAAATAATTAAGAGAGTCTGTTTTCTAGTTTTGTTTTTCTTTCTCTTTCTGGTTCTTTCTTTCTCCTTATGCTTTCTTTTTACCTTTTTTCTCTCTCTCTCTGTATAAAATGCATTTATAATACATATCAGACATATTCACAGTTTGCCAGTAGAACCAAAGAAAACATGTTCACCAATTCCATCTGTCACTGTGAGTGAACAAGTTAAGGAAAATTTGGTTTCTGTAGCGTGAATTCAAAACTCTCCAGGCTAGTTGTTCCTCATCTGGTAAAGTATTTAGGATTGGGCTCATCCCTAAGACCATGATCAATTCCATTGACTAATATGGCAATTAGTTCCATGATTAGGATGGAAATGACATTATAGGGTTTAAGTAATTCACAGGTTTTTATTCAGAATTCTGTTCATCATCCTCCTCACTATTGTTTGTTTATCCTATATTGTTTCCTCTTCCTTGTTCTACAGCTGGTCACCACCCAACCTAAATGCCCAATCCGTCTGATTTCCAAAAATGGACATAACACTTTGGTTCTCACACTGTTCACTCAGCTCACGTCACAACCTATTCTGCTTTTTTGTGGCTGTCGTATCAATTAGATTGTACCTCTTTGAGGTGACCTACTTATTAGTTTACATTACATATTGCCTACCAAAATGCAGGTATTCACAACTGCTGGCCATGCAGCATCATAATGAACATTTTTTGAGCACTCTTAGTAGCCTTTACCTTTTCAGGGTTGAGGATGTCCATCCAGTAATTTAATAAGAAAGACCAAAGGGTGCTCAGCGCATCTCAGGGTTGATCCTTACTTCATTGGTTGTGCTTCCATAAGGCTAACTGAGAGGAGGAACCATGATCCACCTCAAGTTTTAGGTTCCAGGTGTCCAGATGTTTTAAAGGGAAGCCTGGTAGTAGCAACACATAGCCTAAACATGTATCTAAAGTTTGAGTATTCCTGACTTGGCACGCTCTGTAGCTAATTGTTAGTCACTGCAAAATATCAAGTTTGCAGAGTACTGGTTGGCCCAAGTGTGAGCAGCTGCAGCAAGTGCAGGAGAAGAGTCAGCTGTGCTCTTACTCTGTTGTACACTGAAGATAGAAATATGGGAATCATTCAGAAACAGTGCTGATTGTTAAGGTACAAAATAACATAAAGCTCCTCAGTTAACTGAAGCTTGTTTTTCCTTCCTATGAACATATCTAGGTACCAAAACATCCAACGAACCATCGCAACAGAGAGGACTGAAGATGATGCTGTGGTAAACAACAGGGTGGAGAGAGTTCCCACTGGAGGAGGAAGTGACTCTGAGGCAGAGCCTTCCCAGCCAAGCCCAGGTATGGAGAAACAAAACTTCTGAGTGGCATGTTCAGTGCCATTCAGGACTGGGGATATCTACATTTCCAGGGGAGACTGGAATTTTATTATACCAGGTTGCAAAATTTAATTTAAAAAGAAAAGATAATTAGCCATGAAGATACAGTTTTTAGATGTGAAGCTACAGGTACAAATCTGGATACAACAGTGTCAGTTCTTCTTTAACAACTACTAAGAAAAACAAAGCATTTTTACCTTAGTAAAGGGCTATCTGAAATTAAAATGGAAGAGGCATTTTGCAACTACTAGGTGAATGAAAGGTGGAGCCATGATCCACCTTTAGTTTTAGGTTCCAGGTGTCCAGGAGTTTTAAAGGGAAGCCTAGTAGTAGCGACACATAACCTAAACATGTGTCTAAAGTTTGAGTATTCCTGACTTGGCACCCTCTGTAGTTATTTGTTAGTCACTGCAAAATGCCAAGTTTGCAGATTACTGGTTGGCCCAAGCTGCAAAAATGGTGCTGTCTTATTTTTGTGGCTGTGTGATTTTTAGCTTGGGGCATTTGCAGTTTATTCTCTCTAGGCCTGGCTTCTGCACTGCCTCATTTGCCCATGCGATTGCACCAGCAGTGACCCCTGGCATCATGTATGAAATACTTGTTTTTTAAAGCTGCAGTTTTGTCATAGCTGTGAGCTGAGCTAAGTCTGGGCTGTCACCAAAAGAGGCATGGCTGTCGTTTTGCTCACCACTAATTTATGTGACAGGACCCCATACCAGAGTAGAGAACTGACCTGCCTGAAGAATAGTCTGGCTTCTTGTCCTTGCCATTTACAGCCGGATTGGATCTTTCATCTGGTTTGTTAGATGAGCGTCACTAAAAAGCAGAAGAGAAAAATGTGTACCCAAGGCAGGATGGGATGGCAGGGTCTCTTCTAGTATTTTGGTGGTAGTCACACTCCTATTTTCTCAAAACATTTGGGAAACCATACCCTTAAAAGTTTGTTTCAGGTAGGAAGTATCAGCAATCAGTCTAGTGCCTTCTATGCAACTTGACGCCATGCAAAAATAACTCTCTGCTTTGTTAGCACCAGCAAAATGGTTAACCAGTTCTCTTCCTTTGGATCACTCTTACCTCCACCTAACTTTGTGTTCTGTATTGTCTGCCATGAGTAAATCCAACTTCCTGCTATCTTTTTGCCATCCCCCTGTAAATAGCATTGGTAATGGGAAAGAACCAACACAATATCTGCTTGAATTTTCTTGGTTTTCTGTGTTGAATAGGAAAAATTACACAGAGAAATAATGAGCTTTTTTTAACAAGTTTAGAAAAATATTCTATTTTGTTTGTTTTCAGCTTGAAAAGGAATTTTGACCAGGGATGTTTAACATTTGATACTCAAAGCTTCCTTTGCCATCTTTTGTATTGTAATTAAACAGAGACTTTTACCTACAGTGGATCTTATAAGGAGATCCCAGTTTTCTGTGTTAGATAAGTGGAAATGAGGTACACATTGTATTATTGGTATTTAGAAGTAATGTAGCCATTACTTGTATTATGTATAAACATTTAGTATCATAGACAACGTAATTAAAATAGTAACTTAATAGGAGTTGCCACCAGTAAGTATTTAGTTCAGTTTATTATGTAACATGCACTCCTTAGTTTTAAACCCAAAGAGCTAATGAGTGTGATAAATGTTATCATAAGTTATTAGGAAATGGTTTCTGCTATAGATAATTGCTTTGCTCTCAGAAGAAAACA
Organism: Dasyornis broadbenti; assembly: GCA_013397935.1. Lineage (NCBI taxonomy): Eukaryota > Metazoa > Chordata > Aves > Passeriformes > Dasyornithidae > Dasyornis > Dasyornis broadbenti. The sequence goes on along the minus strand of VZRN01005010.1, from coordinate 3,485,284 downwards.
TCAATATTTTATAAAATGCCAAGAATTAGAAGGTCAGTGACAGTGTAAATACATTAGGAAAAGAAAAAGCTGCAGTATTATACATTTGCTAGCTGTCCTTTAATTTAAATGAAAAATGTCAGAAGGAATACAATTTAGGCACATTTTTCCAGGTTCTAAGGTTCTAAGCCAGTATAAATCAATATATCTACAGCAACTGATCCACTCTACAGTTTTAAATTGATAAAATAACATGATGTGTGCAGCAGAAAGTAAAAAGAAGTTATAATAGATAAGAAAAAAAATGGGAAACTGTATTTATTCTGTTGATGACATCTGCATCCAATTTTCTTGGACTGCAAATAAAACTTGGCTTTATTTGAAAATGCCAGAACACCCAAGCCATAATTCCATGGTAGGAAAAACTTTTCCGGTCACTTTAGAGCATCAGGAGTTTCTGCCTCTACAGAGTTACATTCTCAAATGCTCTGTTCTGCTCCTGTGCTTCATTAATTGATACATATTAAAAATAATCCAGTTGTGTCTGATTTTGTTTTCTTTACCATACAAGTCCCCAAAACCTTGGATTTGTCAAAAATAATGCAAATTAAGTAAAGGGCAATGCTGGATTGGGAGATCAGATTTCTCTAAAATCAGCCATGGGGGAAACTGGAATGGACCTGGATGACTGAACCAAACCATCAGCTGTTAAAAACTGCTGTGGTCACATCATATTTAGGGACAACAGCAGACTTGACACAGAGTTTCATAACCTACAGTTCAGGAAACCATCCAGCTCGGGCACTGCTGTGGTAAACACTGCACCACTCACCACAAGGACATCTGTCAGTTTGCCAGCAGGCTTGCCTTGGGAATGCCAAGGTAGGTGCATTTGGCAGGTGGTGACTTTTTTCTGTCACCACTTTTGCAGCTGTTACTGAAAGGTTAAATAATAGACTGTGCTTGCCACTCCATTAATAAGATTTTGTGCCTTGTTTTTTTGTCCAGAGATTAGGAGAGAAGGTTCCCTTTCTCCTGTGAATTCTCAGAAAATCACCTTGTTGCTACAGTCTCCAGCTGTGAAGTTCATCACCAATCCAGAGTTCTTCACTGTGCTGCATGCAAACTATGTGAGTAATTATGATTTGCTCTCTCGCACTACTGATTTCTGAGTACCAGTGCTGCACCCCAGACCTTCAGGGAGAATGCACAGGGAATCTGAATTATGTGCCTTGGGGCTCAGTTGTTCTTTCTGAGCACCAGACCAGGTTGGGGACACTACAGGCAGGCTGCTCCAAGGAGGCTCTTGCTGGGATTCTGCCTCACACAAGAGATCGCATGGTACAGAGAAGCTCATTAATGTTACCCTCCCAGAACACACAGGAACCATTGGTTTCAGCTTGGTTGATTCTGTTGCTGCAGGGAGTGAAGTTTTTGCCTTTTGAGCCAACATCCTGAGATCTTACTCAGATACCACCAAGTTTCAGGGAAATAGAGGGAAAAAAATTAACTCTTGCAATTTGCATTCCCAAAAAATGGGCAGGCATAACTGAATAAAAGAAATACTGACTTGAGTCAGTGTCGCTATTTGGAAAAAGCACAAATAAAAACAAATTTTCAAAATTCAAATAACTTCTGTTTTTATTAGTGCAGTAAAACCACACATTTTTTTTGCAAACCTGGTGTGGAGTGGAAAGAAAATGTAATATCGGGGGAAGCAGATAAGGAAGTCCCACAAAGAAATGCACTCTTAGTTGGCCATAACTGGAATGTAATTCAACAAGGCATCTACACGTGACTTCTGAATATTTGGGAAGTCATCCATTTTGGGGTATCAATATACCCTCTTTTGGAAAGGAAAGGAAAAGAAAATAAAATAAAATACTCCAAGGGTTGTCTCAGCATAGGTTTTTGCTAACTACAGACATCAGCTTTTGGCTGTGGCACTTTGTGGATTGAAGCCAGCTGTCCATCTCCAAGCATCTCCCAGAGATTATTGCCCATGAGACCTTGCTCAGGAAGGGATGCATTAACTCATCTGATGTTCCCTGAACTAGGTTATGCAGTGCAGATAATTTCTTCCATTGACAGGGTGATACATGATGATTTATAGCTGGGAATAATATAATTTTCAAACAGTATAGCTGTTGGAAAATGAGCAACTGCTTCCATAGTGGTGTAAGGAACAGCTCATAAGAGACTAAATCCCAATTTTATTACTCACTGAAATGAAAAAAAAAAAAAAAAAAGCAAGAAGAGACCTTCAGTTTTATCTTGTAAACTTGTCTCTAATGTGAGAACCAGAATAATCTATTGAAACATCTGTCAAACGGTCATACAGATTCCACTTGTACAGGAATAATGGCCCACATAACTTTTGCCTCAGAATGAGTGTAATATTTTAACCACAAGCCCCTATTAAAATTTCAAGCTATAATTATGTCAGGGAAGTTGGGATTGGAAAATATTATCCAGCAGTTAGAATTAAAAGGGAAAGGCTCTCATTTTTCAGATATTTTATTTCCATAAAGAGATAAAACTACATTACACTCGTTGTTTCCTTAATGCAGTTTAGAGATACTCAAGACAGTTCTTGATCATACATTAGATCAAAATACAACTTTTGTTATGTAGTAGGCTGGGATCCGAAAAATCTGTGACCATGAAGCTTTCCTGGGTTATAAGCAGGTCATATCTTCAGGACAGAGATCATATCTCTGTGATTTCATAACATTTACCAACCCTTGCCATAATTAGGGACCTTGTGCTACAGGGAGTGTTCTCAGTGGTGCCACCGCAATAAATCTTTACATAATAAGGATAATACCTGTAGATATTTTATTGCATTATAGTGGTTAAAATGCACTAAACATACACAGAAATTGAGAATTCAAAGCTATTGGGTCAGATTCTCTGGACATACTCCAGGTCTGCACACTGGAGCTCACTTCACTGGAGACAGGAGTGAGTCCTCCAGTGATCTGTTATTACTCTAATGGGTAATTCAATCCTTTGGGCTGACCAGCAAACCTAGGCACTCATTTTTCCTCTAGTGAAAGGCAGAGGAGATTTTTGTGAAGTTTTCTACTCTGTCTTGAGGAGCTTTTTCCCTGAAGTGAAAGATTCCAAGAGTAGCCTGTGGATGCGCCTGTGTGTTTTCAGCACAAGAATTATTTTGTGGTTCTCCGTCATTGAACACACTCTGACAATAAATACAGTTCACTGGGGCCCCTATTCTGCAATCAGATCAGTTCACTCACTTGAACTGCACCAGGCCACATTCCCCTAAGAGGTGTATTTAATGGCCATTGAGAGATACAACTTGCTGCCTGAGGGGTGGCATTCTTTTGACTCATGGAAATGTCTCCCTCTGACCGGCTTTGTAGCCATTGCAGAAACATATATTCAGTTCCAGGAAACAACTTACATTCTCCAAAAACAGACAGTTAAAAATGTCTGTTCCTGTCCTGTAGCTGTGTAGTCATAAATAAGGTAGCAAGTTCAGATGGAGACATCTGCACTGGGCTCCTGTTAAGTTCATGAATGCTATCACATGCGTATTGATTTCAATTATAGCATAAATACATGTTCACAGCTTTCTTTGCATCTCTCTGGCACTGTCCAGGTACACAAGCAGTGTTTCTGTTGACCAGTAAAAGCAAGGAAAGGGGCACCACTACACTCACCTTGAGTGTGGATGTTTCAGCTGACCATCCTCTTGAAGTGCACTACAAAAGTTCTTGCACAAGCTAACTGTGGATAATGTGTGGGATGTTTCACTTTCCAGATTGTATTTCATAATTCTACATAAGCATGTAGAGCAGTCATTCAAATCAAAACAATGAGATGGAAATGTTTCTTGATTCTAACAGAATTTGTTTCAGTTCTTTGGGCATACGTCCCATGAAATAACCAAATACATTTTTTTGACATCAGAACTGGTTTTCTTCACTTCTCTTATCCATCTCATAGAGTGCCTATCGAGTCTTCACCAACAGTACCTGCTTGAAGCATATGATTCTGAAGATTCGTAGAGATGCTCGTAATTTTGAGCGGTATCAGCACAACAGAGACCTGGTAAATTTTATCAACATGTTTGCTGATACCCGACTGGAGCTTCCTCGTGGCTGGGAGATAAAAACTGACCAGCAGGGCAAGGTAAGAGAGCCAACAAAACTAATCTCTTGTTTAACACAGCACATCAGGCTACATGTTTATTAAAAGTTCCTTCCTTCTTGCCTCAAAATTGGTGAAGATTTGTTTGAAACTACACAAGCAGCAAGGAGAGTTATTTTAGAAGCAAAAAAAAGCTTCAATGTTCCAAAGCATTTCTAGCTGTCTGTAGACTATTGCATCATAGCCAAGGCAGTACTGGACTGACAACAAAGTTTGAGCCAGAGCAGATCTTTTGTGACAGCAAGATTTTACTCAGTGTCTCCATCTCGAATGAAGCCTTGCTAACTGACTTCTGGAACCAACAAATAGGTTAAAGCAGTATTTCCCAATAATACTATTCTCTCCTGTCTTGTTTACATCATGGCCATTGCACATGATTTTGACCTACATGGCTTCAGGTATTTTCCAAGAGCTATTCTAGCGTCAAGAAAGCCAGTCCTGTCATTTGCAGGTACCTTCCATGGACTGTATTTACCCAAGGTATTTCCAACACACAATTGCCTGTGGTTTTCCAGCTGTGTTCCCACAATACCATCACAGTGTTGGCAGTCTTCTTATTAAAGAAACCATTGCGCCTTTGTGTTTCAGTCTTTCTTCGTTGACCACAATAGCCGTGCTACCACCTTCATAGATCCCAGGATCCCACTGCAGAATGGGCGTCTCCCAAATCACCTGACGCACCGGCAACATCTGCAGCGACTTCGTAGCTACAGCGCTGGAGAGGTAACTGTGCTCATAGCGACTCAGGAACTTTTAACAGCAGCCTTCTCTAGAATTATATTTCAAAAGCGTTGAAACAGACTGTCTTGTGAATTTTTATCATCCAAAGACAATCAGGGACTTTTTCTTTCTAAAGGGTTTTCTGGTAGTGAAGGTTTATATTTTGATGGTTTTGAGAATAAAATTATAAGCAAGTAAAGCATAAGTGAACTGAAGTGGTGACAAAATAGATTTTAAAAGAAGAAATCATATTTGACATCCTGGTCTTGCTTTATTTAAGTCATTCATTATTTTTATAGCCTCAGCCTGATACCTCCTGTGTTTCTTCATTCCGCAGTGTGACACTGTGCTCTGAAAAGATACACTCCCTAGAAGTAGTGCAGTAATGTATGCTGAGGTTTGCTTTCCTAGCTTTCAGTCACATTAAATACTTTTCCTATGTTTCATGGGCATGACTTTTGTCACTGAGGGCCATGGACAGGATTGAAAGAAGCATAAATACTGTGTTTGTATTGTAGATTTAAGTAGGAAAAAGGACCAGCAATCAGGTTCTTTATATAGCAAATCCATACAGTTGAAGATTTGTAAAGATTGTTGCTGAATAGAACTAGAGGTGAACTATCACGAAAGAATCTTTCTCTTCCACAAAAACATCTGGAGAAATGCTTGTGAAATTAGCATCAAAATTTATGATAATGATTCTCTGGGGAAATCATAAACTGTTCTTTGAGGCTGCTGTTTTGGCATGATCAGCCAATGAAATAATCACCTCCCAGTCTCCGTGGTGCAGGTCCCACAGTGCTTCTGCACCCTTGTCATAGTCAAGCTTCCTTGTCGTAGTCAAGTAGCTTCCCATTTGGAAGTGTCTGCTGCTCCACTGGAAGGTCTCCCATTGATTTCCAAGGACTTTGGATCTGTGCCTAAAAGTCCCTCATTTACAAGTAAAATATTCAACCCTTTGCAGCTCAGTCCATTTATTAAGAGCCTCATTCCATGCCATTTCCTCCAAGAGCATTTGGATGTTCTTTGGCCTATAAATCATGTCTGTAGACTCACACGTGGGGCTTTGTCCTGGCCATGTTTGTCAGCTCTCTGCCCTCTTGCTGGTTTCTTTGCTGAGCAGATGGTGTGGCCTCTGGAAGCTGTCGCCAGGACAGCATGAAGGACCACAAAGGACAACCCACCAGTTTTCAATGTTATGTACACATGTCAAAGGAGGCTGAAGGACACCAGAATAGTGAAGGTGTAGGTGCCAGAAAGGGCACAGAAAAGAGCCAGGGTAAGGAAATAAAGGATCTCTGCAAAAACTTCCGTTGTTCTGTATTGATTACTGATATTAAATGGTATTATATATAAATTTGACAAAAATGCTACAGATTCTTTCGTAAGCACTTCTGTAAGGGTTATCAGTCTTTTACAGGAGAAAGGAGGTTGTTGCTGCTCCTGTTTACCTGATTTTTGGAAGAAAAGTTCAGGTAGCTGTCTAGGCCATCAGTAACTAAAAGACAGGTCACTATGTGATTCATTTCCTTCCACCACTGCTATAAACAGAACAGCTCATAATCACTTTCCATTCCCTCTAAGGGACTTCCCATCTGCAGTGAAAATCAGCATACATGATTAGAGGGTAGAGATTTTAAAGACAGCAAGAGGAAGGAAGCAGGCATCCGCAATGCAGACACAAGAGACGCTGGCTAGCAAGAAAAGTAGAGAAGGTACTAGAATACAGCAGCATATAAATCTCCTTACCAACCCAAACCACAACAAGCAGGTAGCAGGATTCAAATGGGCCTCTGAAATCCAGTAGCGATATAAAACCCAGGAAAAGGCATTACATCTTCAAAGGCTGCTCTGGTAGTTTGGAATCTCCACCCTGGTTGCAACATCCTAGTACCAATTTCAAAGCTGTTAAACCCTGACATAAATCTGTCAGCTTACTCTGCACCATATGAACCAGGTCACTAAATCATTATACGGGTGGCTCTTTGTTTTTTATTAGAGAATAATGTGCTAATCAAAATTCAATTATTCAATTAGAAAGTCAAAGTAGACAAGATGATTGTGGCTGAACACTGAATTGGAACAATCAATTGTACTCTATTAGCTAAAAGATTGGAAAGAGAATTGTTAGCAAAATGAAAGTTAATTAGACAGCTGGGAGGTTTTTTGTTGTGTTGCCAGAGAAAAATTGTTTAGAGGTGTAAATGTACAAAGACCAAACACAGCATTAGAAATGCCTAGAGATGGTGATGAAGAGAAGTACATCACCAGTTCATTATACTGAGGTGTGTACAGAACTGGATTCTTACAATCCAGATGACTTTAGCTGCTAAACCAGATTTGGGAAGATGGGAAGAAGGGAGTGAAGGTTTCTTTTCACAGGCACTAGACTGTGAATTCACAGAATTCTTACTTTAGGAGAAATATGTCCAGACACAGGAAAGCTTACCAAAAGAAATGATGACATGAGCAAGAGGAGGATCCAGGCCAGGGCTGGGCAGAAGTACTATACAGTTCCCAACTGATGAGGAAATACCAGCTGGTGCTAATTTTTATGGGAGAAATATGTTTAACTTCACTGTTACTCCTCCTTTTCTTGCTTTCCATCTGCTAGTCAGTAAAGCTATGTGTAGCAACAAGGACGTAGGATTTGTCTTTGTCAAGGATGAGTCAGTGAGCACCCTTAAAAACAGGCTCATCCACCATCCACATTCCCAAGCAAATCTGTTCTACTGGGACCTGAGGAATAGGCATCCTCACCTGAACTCCAGGGCTCCCTGGAAGTGCAGAAGCTGAGCACAGCAATGCCTTAGCAGCATCTCACACATCCTCACTGGTACAGCTGCTCACAGGGCAGTGTGTGATCCTGGCAGGACTGCCTAGGGAATGGCTGCTCCCACAAGGTCCTCGTGCCCACTCGTAGCAATGGATCATAGGGCACCTCTTGCACCTAAGCTTCCTCCCTGTGCCATAGCATGGAGTGAATGCCATAAAGCCCACATAGTGCTTGCTGGAGTGGATGCCTGGGTCACAGGGAAAAGATGCCTAAGCCTGAGCTAAACTTGCAGTGTGAGTTGGCCTGTGAGGAGGAGACAAAGGCAGAAGATGGGTGCAAATGAAATCATAACTGAACAGAGTGAAATATTTGCCATGCACTATCACAGCAGTTTTGTGTTTTGAATTACAGTATAATTAGAATAGTTAAGACTTTTCATTGTTTAACCTGTGTGTTGACATGTATCAAGTGCATTGACTGGTATCTTGTTACATATAAATATTTTAAGCTTTACGGGTTCCAAAAGGCAGCTTGCCAGTCACATTTAGCTTTTCAGTTTTTGTTTATATCCAGGTGGAAGATCTGGTGTTCAGCTGTACCAACGAAATTGGATTGCCACTATTTGCTTGGATGCAGAGCTAAGCATTTAAAATAGTGGAGTAGGGGCAATTTGTTCCTGAAATGGTTGCCAAATGCTATAATTTGTGCAGTGAGAAAGGAGCAGCTATTAGCCCAGCAGAGTGGCAGTTGGAATTCCTAATGCATCTTGTCCTGGTATAGATTATCCTCACACCGTAGTGGCCAGACAAGGGGGAGTTCAGTCTTTAAGCTGAAAGAGGGTAAGTTGAGATCAGATATTAGGAAAAAATTCTTTACTGTGAGGGTAGTGAAGTACTGGAACAGATTGCCCAGAGAAGCTCTGGATGCTCCATTCCTGGAAGTGTTTTAAGACTAGTTTGGAGGGGCCATGAGCAACCTGGTCTGGTCTGGCCCATAGCAGGGGTGTTGCAAATATATGATTTTTAAGGTCTTTTCCAACCCAAACCATTCTGTGATTCCTCTGTTGGCCTCACTGTGGCCATATTCTGGAGGAAAACACAAGAGACAGGTGGAATCCCTTCAACTTGCACAAGTCCCAGAAGAGTTACCCAGCAAGTAATGCCTTAATGCAAACATTGCCAGACCTCACTGTTTGACTTTAATATCCTCGTATTTTCCCACCTTTTAAGGTATCTGCCTTCCTGACACAATTCCCTTCACCAGGTAGTATATTTAGAACAGTGGCTTTCTTTAAATGCCTCAGTTAAGGGGCAGTGATAAATTTCCTTCTTACTACTCCCTTTATCAACTCTTTGGATTATGTTCTTTTTTTTAGTGTATACAATTCAAATTCTATTTCTATTCTGTTCTCTTTGGTTATGCAAGTTAGGCAGCCTTCTGGGATGAAGCATTTTTCTGTGCTGTGGTCTACATAGATATACATTCCTCATGTTATTTCCAGTATTAAATTTCCCTTCAACAACACTGAGTGAATGTTGCAGTGTTGTGGGGCTTTTTCTCTTTTCAAAAACATTGCTGTAAAATCCTGGAAGTAATGCGGTTATGCTAGAACAAGACACTGTGTGATACTACAGAGATTTCATTTTTGTTGAACCAGAGAAGTCCATCACTAATGTGCATCTGTTTCTGGATTCTGGTGCCTTCACTGCAGCACTGAGGAGGTGTGATAGCTATAGGTAATGGTATATCTTCATTTGGAAGCGCAGAAGTACTTGCCTTTTTTAAGCTGATTGAAGTGCAAAGCTATAATTTTCATGCATGCTTTCTGTCCTTCAGCCTGCATCATGGACCATTCTGAAGGTCACAGAACTAAAGATGAGAAATCTTTTGACTGGCTGATGGGCCGCTGATGGGCTACTGATGGTCAGTTTTGATCATTCTTTTCCTTTTCTCTGACATTGTAGGCCTCTGAAGTCTCTCGAAACAGAGGAGTGACTCTGTTGGCCAGACCAGGCAATAGTCTCGTAACAGCAATTCGAAACCAGCACCATCACGAGGCATTACCTCTGGGTAAGCCAAGTTTCACTTTTCTTCTCAAAGCAGTGCTCACAAAAGTGGATTTTAGGACTTCTCATCAGCCACAGGCACTGTTTCATGTTGCCCTGTGCCTCACTGGCAATGCAGTCAGTGTGCCCCTGAGAGTGATGGTGACATGGCAAATAAAGCCTCTGGTTTGCTTTTACCTTTTGCAGCTTACAATGACAAGATTGTTGCATTTCTACGCCAACCCAACATTTTTGAGATGCTGCAGGAGCGTCAGCCCAGCTTGGCCAGAAACCACGCACTCAGGTACTGCTTTTTTCCAGGCTGCTGAGCCCGGCTTCCAGGAAGCATTTTTTGTAGTGGGGAAAACCAAATTCTAGTAACTGTAGTATAAAAGATGAACTTGGACCCCCTATGGAGCTGTCACCATTAAAGAGTAGATGAGAACCACCAGGATCCATGTGGCTGCTAAAGTTATTTTCCACAGACATCCAAGAAGCAAGAAGAACCAAAGTAAATATGGGCAAATAATGACATCTAAATTCTAATCTGAGTACTGCTGAATAGCAGAAACTCTGTCTTCACCTACAATGATTACTTTGCTTTTCAGAAGATAGAGTTAAAATATCATTTGGATGGAAGTCATCAGCAAAACCCCAATAACTCCGGTAGAACCAGGATTTTACTTCATGACTGGATTTGCACCCCTGTCATAGATATAGTAATTTCCAAAGTAGTTACATTTTATCTTTCTTATGCCCATTCCTTTCCTAATCCATTTTTTAAAAACAAGAAAAACCAGAACCAATCACCGGTACAACTTAACCTCATTCAAATTCCAAAGTTTGAATTAACTGGTTTTGGCCAAGAACTTAAGCTGGTGTTAATCAGTGTCAGCAATGCCCATATGCACCAGCTGAGAGTTTGACCAAGAGTTCAGGTTGTACTGTGCAATCAGAGGTGTGGCTGCAGCACTGCTGAAGGAGGGAAGGAAGAACATGGAAAGGACTTTCAAATTCCTGCAGTGTGCTTTCTGCCAGTAGTCTTACTGACTCATCATTTACTTCTGAGGGCCAAAGAATTCTTTGAGTGCAAGGATTAGACTTCCCTTCTAGAGGAATTGATACATGGAAATAAAATGAGAGAGACAGAATGAAAAATACTCTCAGTATTCAAGATGTACATTTCTGTAACTGAGAATTTTTTATCTTCACCATCAAATTATTCTGGACTGGTTTTTTTTTCTCAGCTGTAACTTGAATTCTCATTTCCCAGAGAACAGATAATGCTTTATCTCCTTTTGAGCAGAGAACAAAATTGACCAGTGATAGGGACTAGACTGCTTAGCCAGTACATAATGAGATTTGTAACAGGATATTGAGCCTTTTGCCTCCAGGTCATTGCTGATTATACCTTGGACCAGGAGTGATCCAAGGCTACTGTCTAATGTTCATGCAGCAGGTATTAAGCAAACTCCTAGGATCAAATGTCCATCTTTTATGGACCTTGGTTGCAAGGTTCTAAAGCACATCCTTGACTTAAAGTAGAATATTTTGACTTAACAGTAGAATAAAAATATTTGGACACTGCAATATTTTAGAAACAGACTGATAGGCTGGGGTGTGGATGTGCATTTTCCATGATTCTAATCTTCTGATAGGATCCTATCCTAAATTTCCCAGTCCTTACTAACAAAATATATGATTTTACACATGTAACACATTTACACAGTATAACCTCTGTGTGATCAATTCATATCAAATATATATTAGAGTGCTATTTGCCAGACAAAAGGAGTGCCTGCCTTGCAGAGGGAAAGGAAGTGGTATTATTGGCAACTCTGTTAACAAAAGGTGGTATGTTAGTTGCAGAACTACACAAAAGATCTGTGGTCAGTGACCTGAAGTGCACACATGAAATTGGAGGACTAAGAATCATTCTTTTTTCAAAAATAGGGAATAAAATCTCGTGCTTTTGGATCAGTAAACTGCGTGACAGAAATAGAATTTTTTTTTGCAAGTTTGTTAGGGAGATTAGAAAATTAATAAGGCATATAGGATGTTTACCATTTTGATAAGGAGATAAACAGAAACTGGCAAAATACCAAAGAATAACAACTGTGCATGGTTCATGCTGTGATAATGGCATGTTTTTTTCTGGTTTTGTCTTTTTTTTTCTTCTCCATAATATCACTTATGTTTCAGGGAGAAGATCCATTACATTCGGACAGAGGGTACACATGGGCTTGAAAAGTTGTCGTGTGATGCAGATTTAGTAATTCTGCTGAGGTAATCAATTTGATCAATAGCATAATGTCATTACTTACAGTGCCAGAGAAACTATGTGGCTCTTTCTCAGCGTAATTGGAAAGATTTTGTTAAATCAGGTCATACTGATAGCCATCCAAAATGATTCAGCCAGATCTGTCAGTTTGTACTTCCTGGAAGGCAGCTTCCATCAGTGCAGTAAATCCAGCCAACTCAGTCAGTATGGCTGTTACCATCAAGCAGCAGATGAAAAAGAATCAGGTCAAAACATTTCCTTTTAATGGAAAAAACCTTTGTTTTTTAAAGAAAGGAAAAACAAAGGAGAGGAAAACATCCCTCGTCCTTCTCAGTACAATGATGTAACTGCTCTTGAAATTGACAGTTTTACTGACAGTTTTACTGTGGCAGAAGTGCTGCCACACATGTATGAAATCTCAATGTCCAGTGCAGTGAGTGTTGTTTGGACCATGTAGATAAGGCTTCAGTTTTCACTGGAACCAGGGAGCTTGGTCTTTAGGTCCTACTTCTCCTCAGCACAGATAAGGGCTTACTTTATTGTCTTGGTCTGAGATGGGAAATGTTGCCTTACCCAGGTAGGTTTGGTGTGCTGTAGTCACACTGTCTAATGCAAGAAGCTTGTAACTTACTGCCATCATTTTAATTTGAGCAGTCAAAGCACTGAACTACATGAAAATGACCCGAGAAAAAAGGGAGACAGAGTGTGCATCTTTACTTCTCTTTGACAACATTTTGAAGGTGTTCCTGCTTCCTACATAGCCTCACATCTTTCCTCTCCATCAGTGGCCTGAGCCATCATGTTAGCATGAAACATCTATTAAAATTCATTTTGTTCTTCATTACTAGTGACCAGGCTGTCTTTGAGAAACCTATGGATTTTTTGAATCCATAAGTCCAGAGATGCACCCAAACATCTGACACAGTGAACTTACACCATACTGCATATTTACATTCCTTCAAGTGCTGAATGTGAACTAAATCTCTCCCTATGACTTTTTCCATGCAGCCTTTTTGAAGAGGATATTATGTCCTACATACCACTGCAGGCTGCCTTCCATCCGGGTTACAGTTTTTCTCCTCGCTGCTCACCCTGTTCGTCACCCCAAAACTCTCCAGGTAAGGAAATGGGGAAATTAAGACAATATCTTGCATTTGTGGTATTTCTCCTAATAAATAGAAAGGTGCAGATTCAGAGCCAGCATCAGGCGTCAGCCTGCTAATTCCAGTGCCGACTCCAAATCTGATAATAGCTGCTTTTTTTGCTGGATCAGTTTCCAGGGCTGCTATGTATCTATTGAAGTGTTAGCAGTAGCTGAAACATAGATCAGAAATTGCCCATATGAAAGAAGTATTTTCCTGCTTTTTATATCGTTGGAAAGGATTAGGATAAGAGAATGGTGTACTGCAAGCGTAAGTCACTGACATGGAAGCACATTCATATTATGTGACAACAGCAAAGAGCACCTTCCAAACGGAAGGTGGATTGCAATACATCCAGTACCCTTGTAAAGTTCAGCCTCCTCCACTCAATGTTCCAAAAACTTCTCTTTTTCCCAAGGCACATCTATTTTAAGACCTGAAGGGATCATCTTCATCATCTAGCCTGACCTCCCGTGTTGAGCCCATTAACTTAGGTTTGACAGGAAACATATTTTCCAGAAAGACATGCTGTCTGAGAAGGTTATTTCCAGCTGTGCTATGTCTCTGTAGTTATTGTTTATGCTATAGAAATTTGAGGAGCTAATGTCTCCTTTTTTCCAAGATACATAACCCCCACTGCAGTCTCACTGTGTGGCTGTGTCCAGTGGCCATTTTGAGAGAATTTGCAGAAATGTGATCTGAAGAAATCCATTTTTGGCTGAGTTTTTTTAACATTCATTTAAATTATCTGATTTCAAACAAAATTAATGGATAAGAGAAATTCAAATGTTGGATGTGGCTGTGAAAAATTGAATAGTTTTTCATGTGAAGAAGTGAAATGCTAAACCCTTTTCTACAGGAGGAGAGTGTTCCGTCAGAATGTCTTATTTTCATCAGTGAGTTTTAACACCATTGTTAGCACAGTTCCCCTCATCATCATCAGGATAGGTCATAAGCAAGTCTCCTACAGGACAGAAATCCAAGTATTTGGCACAAATGTGACTTAGGAAGGTGTTCTTGTGAAAACGCAAGAAGGGCAAATACTCATTTCCAGCAATGCACTGTCTTCTTGCTTATTTCTGTCCTGGTTATAGAGCCCTTGACAGCACCCCTTCTCATTTGCCCTGGGGGAAAACAAAAGGCTAACAGAAGAAAGAAGTGTTGCGAGTGATTCTCTTTGCACTGCTTGTAAATTTGCCTTTCTGTTTTATCAGCAGAGACAGTAATGTCCTTCCCGCATGGCAACCATGATACTTTGGGCTCCTACTAAGTATGATGGGGCATTTTTTCTTTCCTGTGGAGCATTTTCTTCCAGATTTCTCATAAAAGGGCTTGTTTTTATTGTCTTTTGTAATGAGATAGGGAACTGGGATTTCATTAATCCATTCTTTGGCCCTTTATGGCATGGCACTTTTTTATACAAAAAGAATAATCAGCTACTTTGAGAATGCAACCTTCAAAACAAAACAAGTTCTGAATTGCTAAAAAATCTGCTGTATGTGTGAATCATAATAGGGAAATGTAGCATTTCTTGCTGACAGAAATCCTTTTTGATGCCACAAAGGCGTTTTGTGTTGATAGTTGGAAGTGTTTAATATACAGTCAGATTAACACAGGGAAACCCGATTCCCAGCTTGGCAGGGGTGCTAGGCCCCAGCGAGAAGCATTGCTCTGAGTTTCAGAGGTTTAATCCTGCCAAGTAAGGAAATCTCCTGTACAGTGCAGAGGAGAGAGATCTCTTAAAATTGCAAAAGGGAAAAAAACCTAAATGCCACTGACCATGAGAGGCAGATATGCATGTCAGTCTTTCTCATGCCTTTCTGATCCTTCAGTTTCCATTCAGATCAATGACAGCTAAAAGCTGAGGCAACACAAGGGCACACACAAGGTGAGCTTAACAGTACTTTTGGTGAAGGAGATACAGTCCCTGGAAGTTCATTGCAATCACTGAATTACAGGAACTTACAACTCTATTGGTGCCAGGTAGAACAAAAATAACACTGAGTGCACTGTACACCTGTAAAAAGTTCCTAACACATTTATTAACCAGTTCTGTCTGGGAACTTAAGCCACGTGATTTGGAAGAATGTCAAGTCCCTTGCAGCTTAGGATGCTGTTCATTCTCCCTCCAGGGCTGCAGCGAGCAAGTGCAAGAGCACCTTCTCCATACAGGAGGGACTTTGAAGCCAAGCTGCGCAATTTCTATAGAAAACTTGAAGCCAAAGGGTATGGGCAAGGTCCAGGGAAAATTAAGTGAGTATTAAAATCACTCAGTCTAACGTGGCATAGCTTTTCTTTTGTCTTTCATTATCCATGAAGACAGTGACAGGTAGTGGAAAACACCATGGAGATTCCATTTTGTACATAACCATCAGGGCAAGATAAGATCTTCATATACCCTGCAAAAGAGTAACCTTCAAGAGGCTTTTGTGTGGAAGTTTTGCTTCTTAAACATTCATACTCTCTTTACACTCCCATTTCCTACCTATTTAACAGGGATGTTCATATTCCTACCTATAATTTGCCAGTGGGAGAATTATACTTTTGGGCAAACATACATCATATATTGACAACAACTATATCATTGTAATGATGGGATGACTCCACATTCTATGGATTTCCATATCAGTATAACTCAGGACTAGAACATAATCCTACAGAAGTTATTCTGTACATGCAGGTTTAACTTTCCATAGTTATTTGTATTGGTAGCCTTCCTGGATTTGATCTGGAGAGATTTCTGCCAGTCTTTATGTATTTTGGGGTTCTCTGTCGCTTGGTTATGGAGTTTCTTTCCATATATCTCATTAGCTGGCTTTTGAGTCTATACCTACTTGTGCTCAATCTAGTTATCCAACTTTGCCAAAGGGCTGTATGTTTCTAAGGTCAATCCTGGGCATCTGGTTGAATTTATGCCTCAGGCTGGCTTCCTATCAAATGACATGTGTTGTGGAAAAAAAAAAGTATGAAGCCAAGCAATTTATTCCAGGCAAACGTCATCATCAAAATAACCTTAAAGAGCTGACTAGGAGTCCTAGCTGGTGGTTACCCATTTTGGTGTCCTGCTAAATGGGTCCAAGGCAGACATGAAATGTATTTTAGGTCTGTCTTAAAATGTCCATGAACATATGAACAAGAAGGATTTCTTGCACAGATGGTGTTTAAAAGTACTATTCATTAAGTTGTTTTAGAGATTAGTAAGGGAGTGAGAGATGTGTTGTATAAACAGAGGCTGATACTCCCTTTGCTTCCCCTGCCACAGAAGCAGTATTTCCACGGACATTCACTGGATTAAATCCAGGAAGTGTTTGGGGCCAATTCCAGAAAGCTGTGACTTCATATACACAGGAAACTCACAGCCCCCTCTACCATATAAATTTGTACATATGGGTTGTTGCAGAGAGTGTTAGCAGTAGAGCAGTACTTTGAACCTAATCATGGCATTGTGAAGAAATTCACCTTCGAGGAACGTAGAAAAGCCTGATGAAACAAATGAAAACCCATAACGGTCAAGTGGCACGTGCACCAGCAGAGGCTGTTTTTATTAAGTTCTCTGAGAGCGAATCTCTCTCTTTGGCAGCTGCTGTTTACCTTCAGCCTCAGAAGCTCACACCAGATTCAATCATTAGATATTTATTTCTGCCACCCTTTGCAGGTTAATTATACGGCGCGACCACTTGCTGGAAGGCACATTCAACCAGGTAATGGCGTATTCACGCAAGGAGCTCCAGCGGAACAAACTCTACGTCACGTTTGTCGGCGAGGAAGGGTAGGGAACCATAGAATACTCTTGGTTCTGAAGTAGCTATTATGTTGCAAAACACCCAGTTGACTGAGGCTGAGCCCTCTCCTGTTATGTAATGTTTCTTTGGTTTTGTTTTACCTCTGAGTAAGTGATTCATCTTAATCAACTCAAACATTTGTTAAAAATAACAACAAGAATAATGCTTCATTTTCCACCTTCCATTTATATGTCTCAAAGTGACAATTTAAGTGGTTAAATCTAATATCATCTTGTTTGTCACAGATATTTTGACAGGCTAGAAGGGAAAACTGAACTACAGGCCAATGTTTAAACACTGAATCAGTCTCAGGACTATAACTAGAGATCAGACCTTTATCCACTTTACTCAAGAGTTACTCTAACTCTTCACAATGGATCTGGTTTTGCTTTAAAAACGTTTGCTTTGCATGCCATCTAATGACCATTTGTTATTCATATGCAGGTTTCTTGTTTCCGTCTTAAGTGAGAAACATGAATGCTGTTTAGTCCTTAAAATTTAATTCATGCAGTTGGAATCTGAAAGCAATAGAGTCTCTTGAGAAGGCCTTTTCTCAGGAAACTTTCTACCAGTCTTACAATCCATGAGTCATTCTTGTATGATTAAAGCCAGCCCCTGACCTTTTGTTTTCAAATGTAAACAGACCCTTTCAAAGCCACCCTGCCTCTCCTCAAGAACTGCGTTGCAATTGAGGCTTAATCCACATGCTTTTATAATGGAAAGACCATTATGTGCATGTTTCCAGTGTGTGATATTACAAAGGCATGAAATTGTATTTCAGTAGCTTTGCATGTAAAGTTTATTTTTTTTCAAAAACCACATGGGTAGGATTTCAGTTCCAAAGGTACCAGACAGTACCTGAGGCAACTGTCAGCATGTCCAGCAACTGCTGACACTCTCAGCTCTGAGGTGTCCTGGAAAGTGAAGGGCTTCTACCAAGCTGAGCTCTTCTTGGGACAGGTTACATCCAGTGGAGAACAGAAGTTGCCAGTCTCAAAGAGAGTCACTCTGTGGCTTCAGTATCAGGGGGATTTTCACTCTTACTTTTTATATTCTATGGATTCGATATCAGGTAGCAAAGGTAATCTTTCACAGCTGGTTTTGCCTCTGGCCTGCAAGCAAAGCATAAACATGTAGCACACTTCAGTTTGTGTTTTTGGAATAACATTCTGGAATGCTAATACTGGCCAAAGTCATATTGTTTTCTGTGTGGCATGGTGTCCTCAGAAGAAATTACAAACGAATTTGTTGTGCAAATTCATTCATTCTTCACTGATTCATTTACATCTGAAGATACATTCCCCCAGGGTTTCTTCTGCTTAATGCTAATATACATTCTGCTGGACAGACTCCAGGATGCCAATTCCCTACTGAAGAATTGATGCTGTATGGCCACGTGATGCTGTATGGGCACAGCTTCCCACATTTCAAAGCAAAAGGACACTGAAAATTAACTATAAATGTTATATGAGTTATTGTGTTGTCCAGAAATGCAATAGCTAGTCTCCCTCTGGGGTTTTTTGAATACAGAGAAGTGTTGTTTGTAGTTCTTTACTCCATAAAGAACTCTTTACTCTTTGATGTCCATAGAACCAGACCTGTCCCATGGCTACACTAGTGGGTCATGTGGGCTTGTTACTATCCTCTTTTGCAGGTGTGGCTTTAGTCTCATCACATGACCCTAGAGCTAAAGATCCTCAAAGAGAGTAGTACTGAATCTCCAGACATAAAACACAGGAGGATGAGCCTACCTGCCCTTTGTCATCTTTCTAGTTGCTCAAATCAGTCATTCAACCCCTTTCACTTACACTTCTATAACTTCAAACATAATACAGAGCATTCTGATCCAGTTGCAGAGCTTTCCACTTACTTCACATTTGTTAAGTACAAGGAACAGTGTTCACCTCGGAAAACCTTTTGGCACATATGATATATGGCTACAGATCAATTCTTCATGTTGCTACATGTAGGTTTATTTTAGATTGAAAAACCTACCTACCATTATTAGAGAACGATCTGTTTTTAATAAATCCATCACAGTTTCATTTAATGCATTCAGGAAAAATTTTTAATCTTGTTTTCCATTTTTTTTCCAAATTGAGTTTAAAAGATTAAAGGGTAAAAAGAGGCTCTCTACAGAACAAATTCATACAAACAGCAAAGTACATCTTAAGGTGTGCCACATGAAAATACCAGAAAAGTAGAAGGGCTTGGATGGAACAAGCAAGGAGTCATCGTTCTGTCTTAAGAGACACAGTTCTGCTGGGACTTGGTCTTGTTCAGCATAAACAAGACCAAGGGACCATAGGTTATACCTACAGCTAAGAAAGCATCCTTGGGGCTAGATTTGGGTACATCTCGGTGTAGGAGAGTCAGAGCAATTTCTGCTATAGGCCAGGCTGTGTGGTCTGTGAACCCAGGTGTCCATAGGCAGTTCAAACCCACTCACTAAAAAGCTACCCCTCTGCTAGCCAGCCAGCTGAGGCAAGGCTGAGCCTTGTACCTCCGGTTTTCTAAGCTTTTGGAACAAAGGAAAATAAACTACTTAAGGGATGTGCCCCAGTCATGATTCCTGGCACATCAGCCTGGATATTGGTGAAATTTTGGCATTGCAACTTGTTCAGGACTCAGAATCAAGTTTTGAGAGGAGAGGTAAATCATGTTAGAAACACTTGACTGCACAGGTGGCTGTGTTAAGACAGCAGCCAACGTAGGCAGGCTCGGGAAATCCGCTCAAATGGAAAGGAGCCCCATTTCATCTTTTCTACCTTTTCTTTTCCAGGTTGGACTACAGTGGCCCCTCCCGAGAATTCTTTTTCCTTCTGTCTCAGGAGCTCTTCAATCCCTATTATGGGCTGTTTGAGTATTCAGCCAACGACACCTACACTGTACAGATCAGCCCCATGTCTGCCTTTGTTGAAAATCACCTGGAATGGTAAGATTTTACACAGAATTGAACAATCATTTCAGAGCAATAAAAAAATGGAAAAGGTAAACAAAAGATGCCAGTTTAGACTAGAGTACTTACAAATATTGCTTCTTCTGGGAAGAAGTGGGGAAGTAGGTTGTGAAAAGGAAGAGAGGGAGTAGGCATAAATATAAGTCAAGGCTCTGAAAAAGCAGTTGTGATGAAGTACTACTATTAAAATGTGCTGTTGGCATTACTTCAGACTTGATGTTTGTGTAATTCTGTGTGAATGTGAAGAGGACGGGAGAAGAGCTCTGCTTAATCCAAGCTTCATCTCTTTAGTCCCTTTCTAAGAAGAGCAAATGTGGCCTTTCTGTACATCACAGAGCACTGTGCTTGGTAGCTGTACAGTGGTCTCTGAGAGCCATGTTGTTGCTCTGTACCTACCACAGGCCTCAGAAAAGGCCCAGTGACAGCAGTTACCTTATTCTTCCCTGACACAGTGTCCCTACTTTTGTGGGGCAAGGCCAGCAGAGTGAGCAGATATTTTACCCCACTAAGTATGTGTGCAAACGGACAAATCGCTGATCTTGTTTCTTTTTCAAAAATTCTGAAAGCATTTTATCATCTCCTCATTTTCTCTTCCTGCCTCCAGTTTTGTCTGTCTTTGTCAGTTGTTTTCCCTTTGGTCGTTTCAGATGTGGTTCACTGAAGCATGGGTTGTGAGCCCTGGGCATCGCTTGGTCCTTTGTGGGATTTCATTGTGTCAAAGAAGTGCTGCCACATGGGTTTTTTCCTATGATGATTTTCTTTGTCAATCTCACTGGCTCCTCTCAGAGATCCTTTTTATAAAATGGGACGTGGTTCAGGCCCCTTTGAAATTGAAAATACTGCATGTTCCTCTGTTCTTGTAAACAGATTCTCCTTTGCTTGGCTTACAGTGGGCAGGAGATCAAGAACAGTTGTATAGCCACCTCTGTTAAAATTGCCGGGGAAAAAAGGGACCTTGTTCAGGACTAGAGTGGTTTCTGAATTGTTGGAAACTTTTTTGTATTATCACTTCCAGCAGTGGAGCTAACAATGATCCTTGCTTCAGAGTGTTTCTCTACTGACATGAACAGGAAGAGAGCAGCTTAGTTCCTGCAGCTTGTTCACTTCCCACTGCAGTCCTGTTCATTAGAGATTATGTGGTGCCTTCCTAGTTTTCAAGAAGAAATACAGTCTGTCCTATGTCCTATCTTAACAGGCAGCATGGATAAACTTCTGATTTAGGAGGCTGTTATTTGTGGAGATGTGTTTTGATTTCCAGGCAGAGGACCAACTAGGCAGGTGCATACCCATGTTCATTCTGCCCACATTGTGACAAAACTGAACACAGGCCTCTCTGTCTGGAAATGATGTTGCCATATTGTCTCAGCAGTAGGTGAAATAGGCCCTTGCTCTTATGTGTTGTAAACACTGTCGTTGCAAACAGTTGCAATTTTCTTAAGTGATGAATTCTACTGCAAAATATGTATGCTGTGTTTGATCCCTTCATTTTATACTTCTGTGCTTTGAGAGATTTCAGCATGAAAGAGGCAGGTTTTTAAAGGTATCTTGGGCATATAGAACAGCACATGGACATCTAATACGATTTTCTGTAGCAGTTAGCATTTAGCTCAGAAATCAGCAGATTTAGACTCTTAGGCTATTTCTTCAGCTACAGGTATCAATCCAGCTTCCTGCATGCAGAATGTTATTTGGCCTTTGGACAGTTTTGATTTCCTATTTTCAAGACAGATAAATTGAATCTTTTGGCCTGCAGAAGGAAATAAATGTTATGAATGGAGAGGTTTGCTCATGAAGTATTGTAAATAGGGCAAGATTGCAGAACCCAAGGGAAAGATAAACAATCCAGTCAGTGCTTGGAAATACTTCTTGAACCTCTTACGGAAATAATTGCCTGAGAGCAGCAGTTTATAATTAGCCTGATAGATTTCATGATTGGCTTCTAGATATCCAGACATTCTAAATGTTTTTACGCTGTCTGTGTGACCAATCTCAGCTATTCATGTGCAGCCTTAGAGTCCTGTGTTCAGAATTCTGTGCAGCCAGCTGAGATAGGATTTGGACCAACCTTTTGGAAAGTCAGAATTCAATTCTCCCATAAAGGCTTTACAGGCTGACTTCTGCAAGCACAGTGTACTAACAGCCTTGTCATTGTTTGTTCCTGAGGAATGGGGTTTTCTGATGTTCTCAGTCTTTCTTCATTCTCTTCAAAGTCAGTGCTAGAACTTCTGTTGCTCAGATTTTCTTGTTGATATGATTCCAACAGAGCCTTCTCCCTGTAACATGCCAGCAATAAATATTTCTTTCCTGTTCTGAAATCTGTTCTGAAGCATTGGTTGATGTTGATAGATGAATCAGTTTGAGAGTCCCAGGGTCACAGAAAATTAATATTCATAGTCTTTTCAAAGCTTGATGTCTGATGTCAGTCATGAAAATCACACAACCAAAAATGGTTTAGATTTGCAGATTTCTTCAACTGTATGTTTTTTGATGCTGTGGGGCTTGTTATTTATGTGAAATCTACCCTTGGCGTGTTTTTCTCTATAGTACTTCTGCAAGACCTCTCCAGACACAGCTATATTAAGAAACAGGGCTGGCAAAAAAATGCACTCAAAATTATTTTACATTTTTTCTTTCTTAAGAAAACAGTGGTGAATTTGAGATAAATGCAACAAAATGCAAAGATGTGAAGTTTCATTCATATTGGCAGAATTGAGAAATACACTGCTCTTTTTCCCCAGCCTAAAAGTTACAGTTCTGCCTCTTTTAGTGGCTTATTTCATGCTTTGCTCTTTGTACAAACAGCATTCTGAGTCCAAAATGAGCACATCAAAGCACAGACTAGTTGTATGTATGCCAAGTTAAGAAAGAGGCATAATGACTGGAAAATATTTCTCATTTATGGAGAAACTGAGATTTAACACCTTTCCTGCAAGCTTCCATTGAATAAGACCTTTTCCTTCAGTTAACATATGTGCAGGCTGAAGAGACAAAATAGAAGATACCACACATTTTTAAAGTTACAATATTTTAAATCCCCCTATATCTGAAAGGACAGTTATAATTCTCTAGACCAAAGAAGTTTGATGATACGCACTTTTATCTGCATGCTACAAGATATACCTGAAGCTCATAGCCAGAAAAGCTTCTTCTAATCCATACCAGTAATGAGCTGTTCTATCTGATCTAGGTAAACGTGTCTAGCTTTTTGCCTAGATATTTGAAAATATCTTCTGAAATACACCCCCACTTGAGGTGGCTGACCCTTTTCCACATAAGTGGGCAAAATGTGGAACCAAAGAAAGAAATTTGAAAACAAGCCCAGTCTCAGCATAAAAGGCCAAATGGCCTAGACAGAAAAAATCATTCACAGACATTCTTTTGGAGATCTGAGGGATCTTAACTTGAAACATCCTTTTTCTGTGTTTTCATTGTGAATTAGTGACAGCATGGGTTTCTGTAATAGTTAGGCATTTGTGGACCTTGCTGTGACATTTATGCAGCCAGAGAGCAGTGCCCCAGTGCTACAGTTATCTTAGAGGTATTTACAGCTTGCTAATCATACTTAACATTCTGTATCCATCTTAGAGAAGCCCTGTTGTGTTTTGTTTGTTTTTCTTTATATGAAAATTAATGCATTTATTTAGCAATACCTTATTAGAAAGTTGAGGACCTGTGAGCAAAATGCTTTTCTGCAGAATCCTACTGAAGACCACAGACGTGATGATACAGTCAGACCCAATGCCTAGGTCTCCAGAAGCTGTAGGTTTATTCCTGGCCACATTGTCCTAATGAACTCCACTAACTTAATGCTTGGGGCAAGACTTTCTTCATTCATTTCCCATAGTTAACTTTTTTTCCCCTCTCCAGTACTCCTCCTCATATTCTAGTCTGTGCCTCTGAGCAGAGTCAGACAGAAGACTTGCATGTATGTCTGTGTCTCATTCTACAGGCAGATGGAAACGTGGTGCACCCGCTCTCCATGCAGACAAGAACTTGCTTTCCCTGTGTTCCAAGCCAGATGACATGGTCACTGCAACACTGAGCTGAGCAAATACATGCTGTCTCCCATCAGGGCTGATTGCATCAGGCCTGGCACTGCCTGGGTTGGTTTTACGTGCTCTGGCAAGGGTGGCACATGGGCAGAGCCAGCTCCCTTTGCCTGCATGCTGCTGTGGGGGCATAGCCCCAGCCAGCCTCTGAGTGGCCCTTTTATTATTTCATGTAAACGAGAAACCACATAACCAGCACTATCCATCTCTAGCATGCCAGAGAATGCAGGGTGTTGTTTTTCCCATTTTTGTTGTAACAAACCCAAGGAGAACTGAGAATGTTGCAACCTCAGCTCTCTTTTCTCCTTAGAAGCTTGGTTGGTTTTCTTACCCCAATTTCCTTAGGAGTTGTGCCTTGTGCCATTGCTGTGCCTATCCATCAGACAGATTCCTAATCGGTTTGAGACCTGTCTGACAGGAAGGTGAAGACCTTGAAGATACTAATTTCCTAAAAGCCTTGTGAAACTTGTGTCTGGGTAAAGGACAGATCCCCAGAAGAGTGGCTCAGTGAGATGAGCTGGAGAGCTCAGTGGTGATCCGTTCTGTCTGTCCTCTCAGCTGCCCAGGCATCACGACTGAGCTGACAGGTCCATCATAGACACAGGCTGCAAACCAGCCACATCGTCTTGCTCAGGAGCTTGGGCATGTGAGGGAGAGCTGTGCAAGCTCAGGGGAGACAGAGGGGAGAAACTGGAGATACTCCAAAGTCTGGGAAGTGCTAGCAGAAATGTGTAGGAGGAACTGGGAGCTGTTGCAATGTGGTAATGTAGGGCCATCAGAGGCAGATCTATAGGAAACAAAGCTCCGCTAATCCTTCTACACAGAGATTGACTTATTTCAATTAAAGTGTTTTTAAAGAAAGTGACAAATTGCCTCATGACCTAATGGGTTGTATTCTGATGCTGACCAGCTCATAGGATGGATTTAGGCATACTCCATGGCTCTTTATAGAAACAGTGGAGAAATGTAGTCACAGCATCTAAGCAGGAGGTCTGCAAATAGCCATTACTCCTCTCCACTGACTGAAAGGAGCTCTTGGGACTGTGTGGTCTGAATTACTCATGAATCTCTCTAACTTTTCAACCGTTACAGCAGGCAGCATATATATGGCCCAATACCTGCTTAGTCAGGGAGTCAGAAACACTGACTCTGGTTTTGTGCTCAAAAGGGCCACTTGTGTGAGTCTACATTTGGGGGAGGAATGAATTTAGAAGACCAATTTTGCAGCCATCTTGAAAAGGCCTGTTTATGCTAAACAGTGAAAAATCATCCTCTTATAAATCAGATAAAGCACCCCAGAGTGAGGCATCAAGCTACATCCAGTTGTTTTTGAAATTAGATGACTGCCTCTTTGCCTCAGTTTCCATCTGAAGAGATTTCCTAGTATGTAATCAACTTGGATTCCATTTGATGTACAGTACTGCTCTGAACTGCTTTGAAATTTTCAGATGAAAGGCACCATAGAAAACCAAAGCATTTAATGTTATGTTACACTATAAATTTTAATTACTAGCAATATCTTATTTTAAATAAATTATGTTTGCATGAGAAATTTTCAAGCACTATTGTAAATCTTCTGGACAAGAATGATATTAAAATAAATGTGCAGCTGAAATAATTTATAAGACCTTTTCACTGTGTGAAAAGGGTATGTTATTGATTTAGTGACCCTTCTTTCTGCTGTACTGTGATCCTCTCAATGCCTCCTGTGCTTAAGTAAACTTTGATTTTCCTATTAAGTTTGATGTATGACTGTATCACATAGAGCCTGCCTCAACAGCTGGTTAATTATTTATTAAGGGTCAGGGGGAATTGGAAGATTAAAGACAAACCAAAACTGAAGGAGAAAAAAACCATTCTTCCTAAGTGAGCTTGTACAGCAACCATTTTTCAAAAAAAAGGTTCTGCTTTGTATTTATCTTATTCTTGACTTTCTGTCTCTTCCTAGAGAATTTTTTGAAGTTCTTTTGAGGATCTGAATGCTTTATGAGTTGAAAGAAGAGATGTCTCTCACAGTCTCTATCTCTTTTCCCTTCTCTGAATGTCGTAGTCTCTCTAGCACTGCTTCCAAATTAGAGTTTGGTTTGAGGAAAAAGCGGGTGTTCTGTTTTGTTCTGTATTTACAGAAGTCATATTTATGGTTTTTTCTCTTGCTTAGGGCCATTTAGTCTTTTGCAACATTGCAGATTAAATTTGCCCAGAGATGGCAGACTTCACATGAAAATCTCTGTAGTGTCTGCACTTTGTGTGTGGCAGAGGAGAAAAAGGTAAAATCCCCACTGTCCCCGAGCACGTGGGCCTGCAGGGAAGCATCAGGATGGGCAGTGATTGTGTGTATATTGGTGGTGGTGAAAAAACCCCAGGGAGTGATGAATGTTGTCATAGCTCTTGTTCCAGCCACACTGGAATGGCAAGGCTGAGCTGTCACTATGAAGTATTGCTCAGCCATCATTCCCCTCCTTATTTCTCACTACATTTTATTCAGTCTTTGGAAAGGTAAAGAAAATTCAGCTAGAGAAGGTGCAGAAATTCCCAAGCTATATTTTTTTGTTAGTAACACAATTCATACATCAAAAGAAAGACCGCTTGTAGAGCAATATTGTTTTCTGTAAATCACCCAAATTAATTTTGGGCATTTTTGAGCAGCAAAGGCACTTCTCTTTCTGTAGGCCTCTCCCAGGGATGTTTTAAAAGTTACAAGTTTCATCTAGGCATTGAAAATTATTCTGAGTTTCGGTATGTTACCTCAGTGTTACATTAAATTCCAGGAAAAGGTAATATTAAAAATTTAATTTGATCTGATCTGTGTGTTTTTAAAGGGAGAAAGGCAATGTTTATCAGTTGGCCCCAGCTTGAGATAGAAATATTTTTCAAAATCTCAATAAACTTATGGAGGATGAGAAAAATCCTAACCTGTCCATCCTCTATGAAAAAATGTTTATGTAATAGCAAGAATACAGAACTGTACATTCAGTATCTTGTGACTTATTGAAGGAAGCTTTTTACACTGTGACTTATTACTTCCATTCTGGAAAATGACAGACTAGAAATAAGAATCATTTAATTGTGTTGGAAAGATTTGTAAAGAAAAAATAAAAAATTTTCGTAGACTTCAGAACAGAAATGCAAAGGTTCAGGAAGAGGATCAGAGTGGTCAGTTTGCAGTGGTGTTAACAAAAATTGGAGGTATTCAATGATTTGCTAAATAAGACCTAAAATAGACTGCCAAGCAATTAATAGCATGTGTCGATATCAGCACACAGATTTCTGACTTTACTCATATGAAGATCCTCATCCTGAGATACAAGGATCATTAGCTGAGTTGCAGCATTATGCAAACCCAAGTGTGTGGTTTCTGGACAGGGGTGGTAAGTCCAGAGGGCTCTGCACTACCTGTGACCTGTTTGTACTTAGCTCAAGGATATCTGCATCACCCCTCATCATGTGGAATAAACATTCCTGGGTGCTTACCAGGACTTTATGATGAGCAGTTTCTCTCATGCTTAAATACCCCAGACAGGCTAAAAAGGATGTTCCTCCTTTGACTGAGAATAAGTCAGTTATTGTGGCTGCAGTGTTTGTAGTTAGGCATTGAAGGAAAATGTGCAGTCATTCAGCTTGTGTTTTTATGGCCCTCTTGTCTGGCAGATGACTAAATCTGTGGATTTTTCCCTGTAGCTTGACTAGTTTGTTTCAACACATGGCAAATCTATGGAAAGCAAACATAAGGCATGCAATGTCTGAAACATTTGTAGGTTTGCGAAGTACCCACCAACAACTTTTCCAAAATCTTTGACTGAGACATCAAAGTCTCTTGATGAAAATGTTCTTTGGCTAGTTTGAAAAAAAACAACCCATAAGCTTCAGACTGAACTGATCTATAAGGAGCTGATGATAAACTAGAGCTGATTGTCAAAATTTCATATTGCTTTATAGAAGATGAGAAAATAAAAAATTGCCAAGTAGACTAAACAAGTAAAATGGAGCAGGAGCTCAGAGGACTGGGAATCCATTGCTGTCTCTAGCACTTGTTTTCTGGGTAACTTCAGATAAGTCATTTTACTTTTGTACTTGAGTTTTCTCATTTTTCAAATGAAATACTTTCACTGATCTCCTCTGTAAGCTGCTTTGAGATTTGCCAATTAGAAATAGAGCCTAGGATCTGGGAATCACAAAATGTAGGGGTTTGTTTTCTGCTTGCCAGTAGCTCGTACCTTAGTCTGTGTCTCCTCTGTAGCTGCTGGGAAGAGTCTCCCAGGCCAGTGTGTCTTATCCTTTGTGCCAGCAAGAGAAGCTAAAGCCTGCAGGCAGCCTGGTTTCTGATGGAGGTTAGTCATGCTTGTGCTGCCCTGTTCTGGCAGGGGTTCTCCCAGGGCTGGATGGCTGTACGTAATGGTCCACGAGGCTGAGAGATGGCTCTGCAAGCAGAGATGGCCACTTCAGGACTCACCACACTCCTCCTCTCCTTCCCCAAACCCCTGCATTCATGGAACTTGTTACTGGTGAAATGATACCTGGCATAGATTTTTTATGACAGAGAGAGACCACATTCGTTTTCTAATCTCCTTATTAGTTTAAAGGCAGGTCTGGAAATCAGGTCTCCATTTTCAATGCATGGAGTCTCTAGTGCTCAGACAGCCTATGACAGCAAGACTGGCGTGCCTGTGATGGCCCTGCACAGAGGAGTTCCCAGAGCTGGATTAGTTTAGTTCTGTACCTGCAGTAGGAACTCCAGGCACAGTTCAGGTGATGTGCAAGAAGCCAGTGCCAGCCGCTTCAGCATGCGGCTTCCTGTCTTGGCTGCGGTGCTGAGCAAATGCAGCTGTAACCCTTTTTCCATGTGAGTATTTACCTGGAGCCACTCTGTGGAGGGAAAAAACCATTTGATAAATTGTGTTGAAGAGAAACTCAAGGGAATTTTGTTAATTTCCCTTATCTACATTATCTTTGCCTCTCATTTTTCAGGATAAAGCAGAATAGCCTGCAGCTTTTGTCATAAATTCGTGGTTTTTTCTCTGTGACACACTTAGTCTTTTAACCTTTCCTGACAGTTCTTTTGTGGTGGATATAGCTGGGATATAGGGAAGATGAAAAGACATTTTGAGTCAACATGTAGCTAGATTAGAGACAAGGAAAATACTTGAAGGATCTGATTCGGTTAAACAGAGAAGTAATAATGTTTGGATTATCTCTTTGTTTTTCAGTTGCTGGTAAATTAGGCTTCAGGAATGGTTTGAGGTTTAGTTGCTAATTTAGGATACATGAGCTCCAGAGATTCAGAAGGGCATGGATAGTTCACATTTCCATCACATGTAAGCAATAGCTCTTTTTCATGCGGTTCTTCCATAGGACTGAGAAACAAATGTGGTCCACTTGCACATAGCTCCAGAAAATAAAAGTAGAGCAACCACTTACTGAAGTGAAAGTATTGTACTGGCCTTTTGCAGCAGAAAATATGTGCATGAAGTAGCAATAAACTGAGAGATTGACTCACATAAAGTTACTCATCATACGGAAACTCAGGTGCCCAGCAATAGTAAAAATATCTAAAGAAAAGTTTATTTTCATTTGAAGAAGATTACCTGTTCAGGATTTGAGATGTAAAGGAAATGTATTTGTATTGCTTTTCTTTCTGAAAATCATTTTTCATCCTTTGTTTTTTCTTGTTTAATTTCAGTTCTTGAGTGATGCACATATATTTCCCATCCTCTCTGAACACCCTCTTTGTATTTTATGACAATGCACAAGCAGGCCTGCTGGACTGCTCCACTTTACGATTGGGGCTGCTTTAAAAAGGCTAGTGCTTTCTTAAATGAGTGTAACAAATTTCCTTGGGAGTATCATTAAAACTCCTAAGTTTTATAGAATAATAAGCAGACAGGATTATCAAAGAGGGTCTCATGGAATATATTCCTTGATCTCTTGATGCCTGAATGAAGTGCCTGGGCTCTGAACAGAACGTATCCCCTCTTAAATCCCAGTAACATTTGCTGGGGCAGCAGGGATCAATCCCTGTAGACTCTAACTATTTAAAGTTCATCGGTTTGCAGGCTGGAAAACTGCACACACAGTTGCTCCATGCCAATACTCCTAAACATTTTTCTTTAAATTTTAATTGAAAAATGGTTTGAAAATGAAGCTTACCTGACAGAATTTTCTATAGTTTCACAGTGAGGAAGTATAGAGTTTCCGCTTAAAAACTCAGTAACTATCTGAAAACCTGGAACAGATTTTGACCATATATGAGATAAGATTCATTTCCCTATTTTGAACATAATGCACATGAGGTAAACCCAAAACCTGCTTGGGTGAATCATTACCATTCCTTCAAAAGAACTGTGTAGGGATCTAGACTAAGCTCTCACATGGCATGCCAGTGTGGTCAGATATCGGAGCCAGCGCAGCACTGGAAGATGCCATGCAGCACTGACCCTACACTGGATCTTGGTCTCTCTGAGGATTCTTCATATTAGAGATGGATATAAGAAAAGATAATGAGCCAACAGTACTCTTGTTGCTCCTTATATTGGAATTTTCCTCTATGACTAATTTAGGAATTACTTTACCTTTTCTCTTTAATGTGCTGAGACTTCGTGAACTTCTGTCTCCAGCCTTTGTAAGAGCCATTCCTTTAATATTAATTACACATGAGCTCATCAGATTCCTGAACTGAAGAGGCATCATGCTGGAATGCCACAGCATCCACCTCTGAGCCTGCAGATAATGCAGAGCACATTTGCCACGAGGCCAAATGACGTGGTGGCAAAGAGGAGTCTGCAGAGTTTGCAGATGCAAGTCAGATAAAGAAAACGCGTGAGCTGTCCCAGCCTTTGTGGCTCAAGCTTCCTCACAAAAGAATGCTTCATGTCATCCCATTAGTCCCTTCAAATGTTCTGTCATTTGAGTGAGTAGGGGTTAAATATGCACACCAAATTAAAGAAAGGCATTTGTTAATGAAGGCTGATAGACAGAGGTGTGGATTCGATCCACTGACAAGGTTTTGTAGAGGTGACCTGATCTTCTGTTAGATCATTTCTCTCGAGGTGTAGCTCATGTAGGATATGTTGGTCATGTCCTGCACTGAGCCAACACAAGGATGTGTACTACCCAACATCTAGACACAGATCTCTGAAGCATATGCCTGATAGACTGCCAGTATTGCTTAAAATTCATAATGTATGAATCCAGGCAGAGTTGGTGTAACCGTCTCGCTGGTCAGCTCTTTTTGCAAAATACACATTCTTAGAACTTTCTTGCATTAAAAAAAGAAGTTCTTAATTTATGAAGTGCTAGTGCTGGTGATAACACTAAAATTCAGAAATTACAGACTCAGTACATTTTCCTCTGCATGTTGTGTCCCCCCTCATATCAAAAGATATCTTCCTGTTTATTTCAGGAAGAAATAAACACAAGAGTCTGGCTTTGTTTTAACTGCACAAAATTTTAGGCTATAAGAAAGGATTTTTGGTTCCTTTAATCATCAGTTTCTGTCCTTCAGGTTGTTCATAAGTGTCTTCATAACAGCAGTGGTTTTAACTATCCTTTAAAACAATCTGTACCACAACCTCTCGAATCCACGATGTCTGGTTTCCTACCAATTTGTGTTTCATGACTGGATTCTCTGTTGTCTAATAAGATGCATGTTGAAGGTGAAGTTTTTCCCATGATTCTGCCTTTCTAAATATTTTCCTCTTGTTAGATTCTCTGGTATCTAATAATGATTGAGATTAGGTCCAGTCTCTCCCACTGTGAAAGGACTAATAGGCTCACCAGCTGCATCCAACTGACAAATATCGTTCGCCCTCAGAAGAGCTGCCAAGGACAGAAACCCTGGACCACACCGCAGCCTCATTTGTTCAGCTTGTCTTTCAGGTGGCCAAAAGTTCGTCTGCACGATTAAACAGTCAAGAGCTTTAAAACTGGTGCAACAGAATGTGTAAATTTCCCTTACAGATGAAAGCAGGTCTTGTGAAAGTGACATTGTCAAATTTGATGTGAACCATGCTGTATTTATCTCTCTTGAGCCCTATTTTGAATATTTTTTCACAAGCTACTGCATCAAGAAGGGCACACCTAAATGCAGCTGATGTGTTTGAGTGAGATAAGGTTTGCAGGATTTTCAATCTTTTTAATCCCATCAGGTTCTTCCTCTATGTTGGATTTGAAGTTTCTTATACCATACCCAATTTAGCCCACAAGGCATGGTTCCCAAAGCATTCCCAATAGAATGGTAAAGACCATTCTTCCTCTGTACACACAGATTACAATCTTCTCAAGGTACATCATTATCCATCTGAATCCAAGGGAAAGCTGTCATATAAAGTAGAGCTCTGTTCATTGAACCAGTTAAGAGAAAGCCCTGTACCAAAGGGTCATTATGGGCCCTGCCTTGCTCTGGTGCTGTCTGATAAGGACCAGAGTAAATTAAATCTCCTGTGACTCAGCTGCAATCAGAGGAAAATGTATTGCCTCGTCGCTGCTACTGCATATGGATTTGTCTCTCCCTAAGTACATGGATATGCAGTAAGTATGCAGAGAGTCCCATTGAGGGGAATGAGCCTTCTGTTTTGCAACAGGCTGTTGTGGCTGTTTCAGAGGCACCTGAAGCCTCCAGAAGGTAAAGGAATTAGCTGGGTGCAGTGGAAACTTCTGCAAATGGGTCAAAGAGTAGTGCTGTTAAAAGCCAGAAAGCAGGTGCGCACAATGTCCTTTTTGAGTGGACGAACAGTGTCAACAGGCAGGCAAACCAGAGCAGCTCCACTGCTCATTAATTCTGTCGCTCGTTCCATCATTTCCTGTTCATTAACTCCCTCCTGCATTTCCCCTCTCTGCCGAAGCACATTACTCAGACTCAATCATTGTCTCCAAAGGGAAGGGTGTTGAAAGAAAAGGCCAGACCAAGACCCTGCATTCCCCACTTCTCCTAAACTAGCTTTTCTGTTAGAAAGAAACCAAACAAGCATTTTATACTTCCTTGGAAAGATAAATGTAAGTCAGGCTTAAGGAAGGTATGTGCCCTGCAGCCAGGATTTACCTTTGTGCTGCTTATTCTGTCAAGAAAACTTGTTTTGTTCTGAAAGGGCTGTCTTACCCACCTCTAAATCTTACCCATGCTCTAAATCCTTCAGGAAGAAATAAACACAAGAGTCTGGCTTTGTTTTAACTGGCTTTTGTAAGGAGGGCAATTTGTTTCTTCTCGCTTTTTTGTAAGTTTTGATATATTTTAAGTGGGACTGTTATGCTTGGCTGAGTGCAGTGGCAGCTCGGTAAACTATATGGACACACTCACAGATAAACTGTGTATTTGTTCTCTGAGAATGGCAGGAAATGTGTCCCTTTTGATAGGTATCCTTTGGCTTACCATGGTCCATGTTTCTCAGTGCTGGACTAGAGAAGTGTCGTCTCTGGTCCCAAGGCCTGTCCAGCATGGACAGGGGGCCAGAGAACCTTCTCTTACAGCACTCTTCAGAAGAGAGTCAAGTATAGCAAGTCTCTGCAGAGATACCAAAGCTCTGTGCAGTGGCAGAAGGGTCTATGGGCTGGAGAGTTCACATGCTTTGGCCATGAAGCATCGTGTCTTCTGGGGTGATATGGAGTTGCCAGGAAATACAGTCTGCAACATGGCTTTTTTATCCATTGTGTTGATAGGCAGCAGCAGTGGAAACGTTTTCTTAATTATTTCGTCTCCCTTATCCTGATCAGTGAATACTGGACTTTTGCTGCTGAGTGCCACTGCAAAGGCTGGAACTGTGGAACCATAGTCAGACTCTCAGTTCAAGCCAGCTCTGGTGTGTCCCTGAGGGCTGCAAATGCAAGGCCAGACTGATGAACCACACAACCAAGAGCTGTTCCACCCATGTGTTCTGGTGCGCCAGGCTTGGACCTTTCACATGGAGATGCTGCCCATGGCTTTGGGATGGTTTGATACAGTTCTACCACAAGGCACTGGTTCAAATTAAACTCCCCGTTAACGGCCCCCATAACATGTGCCTGTGGCTGTAAACACCTCAGTGTATGTGTATGACCCTTTCAAGTCAGCTTTGCAGGAATGCCCTCAAAGCCATGCAGAAGTGCTAGGAGCAGCAAGGAGAAAAGGGACACTGTTCACAAGTTCAAACAGTTTCGTAGGAGAAGCAGTGCTCCCAAATCTTTCTTGGCAGTTCACTTTCAGCTTTATTCGAAATGGCTCCTGCCTGCCCAGTCCCACACAGTTGAGTAGCTGTGGGGTGAGCACTGTGGTGAGGAACACCCCCAGTGTGTTCGTTCAGTGCTCGCTTTCAAAATGTGCGGGGGTGGATGGGGCTGAAGAACAAAACCAAAAAAGCCGTCACGCATTATTTAGGACAAACGGACTTGATTATGGATCCTGAAGGTGCTATAAAACTGACGGATTACACGTTCAGCGTTTCTGGGATTTGAGCTGTCTGGCTTCCACTGTGCTTTCATTGTATCAGCTCCCCCTCGTTTCCTTGCTTTTTGCTGGAAGCATTGCACTGGAGCACAAGTGAAGTGAAGCAGGCCCTAACTAGACCCAACAGCTGCCTTTTGTTGCTGCTGTGGAAACAGCTGTAAGGGGGTAATATAATCGCTCTTCTGTGGCCGGTCAGCTGCATATCATAAGCACCTTTCTCAGATTCGGGGGACCCGGAGGCAGCTTCTGTGGTGATGTAAATGCTAATTGGGCCCACAGCAGGCTATTTTGTGCCCCATTTGACATACTAAGCACTTGTTCTGTCCCGTGAGCATAAAGTTGACCAAACAGATATTCTTTGCCACCTTTATTACAATCAGACTCATGTTTCATTCATGTGCAAGAGAGGTCTTTGCACTGGTTCCTGTAAGTGGAAGGGAATGGTTTCTATGCTTTTTGATCTGTTTCTCATCTTTTGTGCAGTAAAACTTTTCTGTGTTATCAGTCAGCTTAGACTTGGAGTGCTCACATTTGGGGTGCTGGATTTTTTTTCCTTTCCTTTTTTACAACTAAGCAAGTTTTGAATGGGTGTTGGGGATTGCTTTCACAAAAATCAAACTCACCTGGACTTACACCAGTTTTATGTTTTTCTGTCTAAGATTACTGATTTAAAAGCAGATTTGATGGACAAATATAGACAAAGTCATAGAAGAAATCATAGGCAGAAAAATCTAACAGTTTATTATCACAAGTCACAGATTATAATGGGCTATTTGAGTGTACTTGTAGTGGGACTGGGGGTTGTTGTTCTTAGAAACAAACACAGGAGTATGCAAATACTAAAAACAGCTGAGCAGCAGAATTAAGAAAGTGGTCTGGGAACAGTGTACCTGAGCTTTA
Source organism: Dasyornis broadbenti (assembly GCA_013397935.1). Taxonomy (NCBI): domain Eukaryota; kingdom Metazoa; phylum Chordata; class Aves; order Passeriformes; family Dasyornithidae; genus Dasyornis; species Dasyornis broadbenti. The sequence goes on along the minus strand of VZRN01005010.1, from coordinate 3,450,064 downwards.
GATGCTGATTTTAATGTGTCCTTGATCACAACAGTTAGCTTCCTCGAACTTCAATTTTCCCCTATCAAATCAACTTACTACCCTTTTAAAGTATTTTAAAGACCCACCTCAGACAGGGTTGTAACTAGTCCGAAACTGGATATCCTGAGTCTCCAAATATCCTTTGCAACTCTTGTGAGATAGCATTTGTTCTGCTGAGGTGGAGCATTACAGTATTTCCCTGGCCAAATACTGTGTTGGATGTAGTCAGTCTGTAACAGAACACTGAACTAGAGATCACAGAAGGCGAGTGTTCATTGGTTTGGCACAGGAGAGCGCATAATGTGCCAGCTGCAGGTGGGGGTACAGTAGAAGGTGGATCAAGGAGATCCATTATTGATCAGACATGGGAGGAGTGGCATTAAGTATCTGCTCAGAAAAAAGAAATCGGGAAATAAATGTGAAAAACTAACTCGGAAATAAACAAATGAAAAAAAACCTGTTGCTATCTGTGTATGCTTCTGTACTGGAAGTCTTGAGTTACATTTCATTTACTCTGCATTTTTATTTGACAGGTTCAGGTTCAGTGGTCGTATTCTTGGCCTTGCTCTCATTCATCAGTACCTTCTTGATGCTTTCTTCACAAGGCCGTTCTACAAAGCACTATTAAGGCTGTGAGTATGACCATGCAACTGTGCAGAAACAGTGATCCCAGAGAGACACAGACCCTCGGGGAGTTACTTCGCATGCACTGACCTTCAAGTTTTTTCTACTGTTGGTTTGTTGGTCTGTGATAGAAAATGAACACATTTTAATTTTTCTTTGCTTTCTCCAAGAATGTACCCGTCATAAATACTATGTTGACAAAAATAAATAAGTACGACATTTAGAAACACACATTAGAAAGTACTGACACATAATTCCAGAGTTTACTACTGATGAAAAGTTTTGAAGATTCAACCATGTGGAAGACTGAAAAACATTTTTAATGGAGTGAAACAAAGTAGTAATGAAAGAAGAAGGAAGCTTATATTAAGAAAAAATACATAATTTGTCATGCCTCACTGGTGAAGTAGGTTTTCATTCTAAAACACAACTTGGATTAATTAAGAATGGTAATGTAGTTATAACCAGTGAACAGGCTTTTTTTATCTTCTTCTGTCTTTTATTTTAGTAAACATAAGCTACCAATAATACATTACTTTCAATTTGAAGTTTATAAGGTTAACTTCAGTCTATTAATTAAAGGTCCCTCTTTAATTAATAGACTGAAGTAAGACAAGGTACATAAAGTTTACAACAATAAAAGTGCTGTAAGTATTAACTCAAGACTGCAATTAAATGCTAAATAGCAGAATAAAGCTTAGCTGAAATAGTTCATCAATTAAGATAGTTCCACATCAGCAAAGATACCTGTCTTAACAGTTCTTTAAGCTCTTTATCATGTTGGTTTTTGTTGGTTTTTTTGAACTATTGTTACTGCTGGGATACAAACACTCTCATCTCTATTGTACTTGATCTAGTCTGAAAGTAGGCTGAAACCTAGGGTTCTCCCTGCATCTTTATTGCCCCTCTGGGGTGTTTGAAACCAGGCTGCTCATAACATCCACCTGTCCTTTCAGCGGATAAGGATGGCTCCTTATTAGCAGAAATTTAGGCTGCGTGGTCTGCCCTGTGTCAGTCCTGTGTACTCACCTGGCAGATGAGAGGTAATGGAAGTAGCCAGGCACAGCATGGTGGGGTTGAAGAGATGTGTGTGCTCTGAAGTGCAGAGCATCCCGAAGATCCATGTGAAATCAAGCACCAGGGGTTTTTTCTCATAGCAAATATTTCAGGCAGCCAACAGATTTGGCCTTGAGCCCAGCTATGCAAAGCAAACAGTTGCAAAACTGCTTCAAGAGGGTCTGTGAAACAGGCTTTGATCTTAGCAAAACTAAATTAACTTCACCTTTATGTTGGATCTTCAGTAAATTTGTTCACACAGTAGGAAATCATCCTACCAGTAGTCACAGGGTCATATCTTTTTTCTTGTCTCGCAATCAGGCCGTGTGATTTAAGCGACTTAGAGTACCTGGATGAAGAGTTCCACCAGAGCTTGCAGTGGATGAAGGATAACAATATCACTGATATCCTGGATCTAACCTTCACAGTGAATGAGGAGGTGTTTGGACAGGTGAGCACAGCTATGCAAAACATCTGATTAGCAAATTTGAAGCTGACAAAGTTGAGCATGATGAACATCTTTCTGTCAGAACAGATCCTTTAGCCTTTCAATAACATTTTCTTCTCCTACCTTCTCTTTCTTTCAAGCCACCTGTTCCAAGGCAGATGTTTATTCTTAGGGTGTATAATATACAATACCAGCCCCCCTACAGGCCTATTGAGCCACACACTGATGAGCGTGAGGAATTCTCTGGAGTGCAGCTCTTCTCTCCAGGGTGTGTTTCACACAGATGTGGCATTTGGTGAATGCAAGCAATGTAACTTAAAGCTGTGACTGAAAGGATGGGTTAGGAGGGACAAAAACATTTGACAGGTGGTGTAGGACCTGGCAACCCTCACCATTAGTTTGTCTTGTATCTCCCTGTTAGATTCTGTGTCTCTTGCACCTACTTAATAACTTGGTATGTACATTTATGGTATGTTTATTGTGCTTTCTACAGCTCAGCTCTACCTTGGTCAGACAATTCTCTGTAACTTGGCTGATCTGGGTCACTATAGCCTTAAATAGAGTGCAACACTGGCCTAAGTGCAGTCTGGCAACCAGAATAAGTGTCTCCTGTGGGATTCTTTGGCTTGCACTGAAGCCGTGATGCTCTTTGCTGTTGCAACCTATGCTAGACATAACTGTTTCTGGAAAGCTTTGAAGGGATTCAAAGCAATATTCAGACCATGATTAAGGCTCTGCAATGAGATACTGAAAACTAGAGAGTCTGAAGAACCAAGCTCACCAAGCACTGCAGAAGCTCAAGGGATGGAGATAACACCATGTCGAAGGGAGCAGAGGGATCAGGTGGAATATACAGAGAACGCAAAACTGGCTCTCAGCACTTGACAATAAAGTTTCCAGGAGGGGTTTACACAAAGCTAGGGTACTCCCGTGAGCTAGGGAGGAGTTAGACTAGTTTCTGAGGGGAAGAATTCCAGCCCTGCAAGTTGAAGGGCCGCTCAGCTACGAGCTTGAAGGCAACACAAAGCAAGGCTTCAGGGGATATATTAAAAACTGAATTTAGCCTGCATATAGTAAAAGGTTACAAAGGATGAGCAGAGTTAAGGGTAGTTGAAAAGGATGGGGTAGATGAATTGAAGTAGGAAGCCTCTGTAGGAACAATAACACTGTTTCTCCACAGACTCAAATGCAGGAGTTTTTCATGGACTTGGAACTGAGAGCTTGCATGACATTGAATTGACAGTACAATGGTTTCCCTGGAAGGTATGGCTACATAAGACTAATACACAAAGACAGACAGAAATATACAGACATATTCACAAAAGCAGATGAGACAAGTTTGTATTTACATGGGAAGACTACAAAGTTGAATAACACCCTCAGCCTCAGTTGCCCTGATACATCTGAAGGTAACATTTGGCACAATAATTACTTATTATACTCTCCCCAAAGGAAAGAGCAAAGCAGTTGCTTAGGAGTCCATTACGGAAGATAAGAGATGGCTCCAAAGAGAATAGGAAAAAATCACTATCTTTTGCAGATACTGTGGTATGAAAGCAAAAGAACACTAAAATCTAGATTTTGATGCTAGTTCACATGTTGTCTAGTACTTTATTTCCTACTCACTGGACAGTAACCTTGCTAGAACTAATGATGGGGTGGGGGGAAATGGTTCTCACTGTGAATTACAACTGTCAGAATCCAAGAGTCCTAAGTGAAAGTAAGATTTTCCTCCTGAAATTTGCTAGGTGCTGACAGCAAAATAACAAAGAAATTGCAGTCACATTTTATGCTCACAGATGGATCCTAGCTTGAAATTCTTGCCTGCTAGGAGTATCTGACAACTTAAATGCCATCTGAGCATTGCTTTGCGTCGTACATGTGTAAGTGTAGATCACAGTGGGAGCTCTGCTAATATTTGGGAAGCTGGATTTCAAGGGCTGGGTAAAGGAAACCAGACATGTATCGACTCCTTGAGAAGCTGTATAGTAGATGGTTACAGCCCTTTTGTCCTGCTTCCACAATTACTTTATTATGGACCAGTCACTGCTGCTCTCATATTTTCTTTCTTGTCTCATCTTTGATGTGTATTGAACTTCTAGGGCTTTCAGGCCAAATTCTCTTTCTTGGTACGTTCCTAATTAGAATTTATTCCTGATGAATTCCAGCCTTCTTGCATACTGGAACATGGAGCACTCCTGTGACAGCGGTGATACAATGTCAAATTGAGCATTACACATTTTTACTGGTGGGGACTGAATCAGAATTTGGGAATTTCACCTATAAGACAGAGACATGTCAGTTGCTTGTGACCCAAAGTACTTTCTCATGCTTTTACCCAGAAGAAAGTGTTCTTCCAGGCCTTCCTCTGGGCTCTCTGTGTGGGTACAGTCTGTCTCTGAGCCCCGGCCATTGTTCCCATCAGGTAAAAGGAATGAGCTAGATTGGCTGAAATGTCACCTTGCTACTCTGAAACGTTATTCTGAGTTGTAGCTCATAGCTGTGGTTAATGCCTCCAAGAATAAAAGTCCCAAAACAGAGGCACATTGCTGTTGATTGCTGGCCTCCAATTATAGAAAATGAATTGTATTTGAATTTATATGGATAATGAGAGGTTGAAGAAATCAGTAGTTTTCCAGGTGTTTGTGGAAAATCTTGCAGGAGACTTAGAACATCTGGGCTTATGGTTGTGCTTAAAGCTAGACTGCATTTAGTCTTTGGTTTTGCAGATGTATCTTAATGCCTCACAGCCTTGAAGGATACGGCATGGCAGCTGGGCCAGAGCCTTACTTTCTGGACAATGCAGCATTGCTTGTTGGACAGTGGTGATGCAATGATTTATGTTTGGGAACTTAACCTGAACCAGCTAAGAACTCCTAACTCCTTCCATCCAGCTTTACTTGTTCTTGCTGTTTCTCAACAAAGCTACAGATTAGATGACTCAGTCAATGTTTCTTAATTCATAATATTGCAATAGGTCCCTCAGGTAAGGTGACCTAAATACTGCCTATGCTTTGTGCTATCTGTTGGGCTAATAAATAGATAATAATATAAATAACACTAGTAATGAATATGTATTCATGCCATTCATTTGCTGTCTGTGCTGGACATCATTGTTATAGCAGCAGAAAACTGAAGAGGAGAGCAAAATATTCTTCCTTTTAAATCCACTAAACTGAATGTGAAAATAGTTGCAAGACAAATGTAATTTTCTGTCACAAAGGAGGAGTATGTACTTGCTGGGTAGAATCCAGATTGTTTCCTTAAATCTCTTCTCAATCTCAAGCCTTAGTAATGCAAGCCAACTAAATTAACCATCAAAATGCAATGAAATGCTGCAGCTCTTGCTTAAAATAAAGTTATTTTCAGTATAAACACTTCTCAGGTTTGGATGGCTGATACAAAATTCTGAATCCCACAATGACTATATGTTATCTGTGCAAGGTTGCTGTACAGGTTGTTTTAGGTAGTGTATTGGGACTATTCAATCATTTCTTTGTCTGGTGGCATTTCTGAGTAAACACTTTTACTAGCTCTTGGGGAAGGGTAACATTTGTTGCCTAAGAGACAAGTAGATATCCCTTCCAGCTGGCAAAGCACTCTGCCTCTTCCAGTACTGTGGTTGCCTCTCCATCCTGTTGCTTGAATAGTCTCATGTTTGAAACAGAAGGTGATCCATATATTGCTACACCATTGTTTATCTTTGTAGGTGACAGAGAGAGAGTTGAAATCTGGAGGAGCAAATACAGCGGTGACAGAAAAGAACAAAAAAGAGTACATTGAGAGAATGGTTAAGTGGCGAGTGGAACGAGGAGTGGTTCAGCAAACAGAGGCCCTGGTCCGTGGCTTCTACGAAGTAAGTAAGAAAGTGATGCTTCCACAGTCATCCCTTCTTCCTCTGAATGAGAGTACCCCCCTGGTTAAACTGTGCTTCATTGGTACCATAGAGAATAGCTAAACAGACACAAACATCAAGGAATTGAAGTTCTTGAATCTGTAGAGGCAGAGACCTTGGATATGGCATGTTTAGCATTAAGAGACAAAGGAACAAAATATTCCTCCTGAATATGATAAAGCAGCATGATCAATAGGACATGTTTTTCCATTCACACAGTTAGAAAAGTAGGCATTTGCAAATTTTGTTCTACCCTGTTGTGATTTTGGGTTAGGGTTAAGCATCCCTGACAAAGGAAAATTGTGAAGAATTCTACACTTTGATGAGAAGCTGATGAAACATACTGTATCTTTAGGGATTTATTCCAGTAAAGTCAGTCCTTGAATGCTGTCCAAGTTGTTATCTTGCTGGTATTCCTCGATGCTGCTCCACTGTTGTCCCTGGATTTTGCAATTTATCTTTGCTGAAGGCTTGGATCTGAGAACATCTTTCTGGCAGAGCTCCTACAAGGACTGGATGAGAACCTGTGGCTTTGCTGACCAACCCATGTGGTCATCTATTCTTGCCCCTCCCTAATCATATGCAAACATGTGAATGCAAACACTCAAACTGTCAGGATAAAGAGAGAGCCACCAGACCCATAGGTTTATGAGACTTCACATTTGTTTCATTTCCAGTCTGAAACTATGCTTACAAGTGTTTTTTGTTCCAGGTCGTAGACTCCAGGCTTGTCTCTGTTTTTGATGCCAGAGAACTGGAGCTAGTTATAGCTGGCACTGCAGAAATAGATCTCAATGACTGGCGGAACAACACAGAATATCGTGGAGGTAAACTGCCTGCTCATATTTAGCACTACCTTGACTATTTCAGTCTAAAACATGAAAGTCTTGGTCCATCTTTTCCTTCTGTCTTTCCTAAGGGAAATGCCCTATTTTGTCCAGGAAGTTATTGTGAAGAATAACTCCTCAAATAAAAGATAAGCTCTCAGGTTTGGATCGACAGGCATTATGGTGTTATACTACTGAAATTGCTTGTGCTATTTCTATCCAGATTTTATCCATTCAATTCCTGCAGATTTGGCAGGAGTTTTGACTGTTAAGGACTGAAAAGTATTTGCAGAATTAGATCTAAAAGTTACAGGTCATCTAAGATGACTGTGACTGAACTCCTGGCCTCACAGGAAGTAGTTCTACAAGTCTTCCTGGCTTCAGCAGGGAGCTGAAATCAGGAGCTGAATTTCACAGTTCCCAATTACATTTCAACAACATACAGACCTTGCTTTACTGTCCCCTCAGCTTAAACTATGTCAAGTTGGATTTTTTTTTCCTTTCTCTACTGCTTGGCCTGGTTTTGCTTTAAACAATGATTTATCCAGGCTGCCTTGGATGATGGAAAAATATTAAATCCACTAGTTCTGCACCACAAGTGGAAAATCCCTGATGTTCACATATCCTACCCTGAAATGCAAGGTTTCAGTCTTTGCTGTTCACTGCCAAACCTTTAGGTTACCTTGAAATACGCAGCTTATCACAAGCACAGCTGGTCCCCAAAGTTATTCTCCTCCTACATTTTTCTGTTTAGCTTTTGAAACAGATTCAGCCTGGGTATATGCTGGCTTTCACTAGCACAAACCAAGGCACAGAGCCTCTCAGGTGGGAAGCTTGCCAGATAAGAGCTTGTGGCAGCAAACTCCTCTCCATATGTCAAACACTATTGCAATCCAAAAGAGAATTTATTTGGGAACCTGAAATTGTTAAGTCATTAAGACTCACACTGTGTGGCATATTGCAGCTGGTCTTTAATGTCTCATGCATGTAAACAAGTTCTTGCCAAGAGATTTGTGAGAGACCTCTGTGCCTCAAGTATATATTTGTGTTTCGGTGTTTGAAATGAGTTAGTAATATTATAGTATCCACAGCCAGGTTGAAATGGAAGCTGGGACCGACTGCTCATGAAGAACAAGATACATTGCTAGGCCAGGATCTTTCCAGCAGGAGATTTTCTGCCCCATGCTAATGGGAACATATTTCAGTGTTGCACTTCCCAGTTAGGAGGGAGTGATTTTAATTTCCCTTGCTTGATGTAGGTTACCATGATGGACACATAGTGATACGGTGGTTTTGGGCAGCCGTGGAAAGGTTTAACAACGAGCAGAGGCTGCGGTTGTTGCAGTTCGTCACAGGAACATCAAGTGTGCCATATGAGGGCTTTGCCGCTCTCCGAGGGAGCAACGGCCTGCGGCGCTTCTGTATAGAGAAGTGGGGGAAAATAACCTCCCTCCCAAGGTATGTCCCAACCAGGATTTTGTACCAGAATCACTGTGAGAAACATAGGCCTGGTACTTTGTTGTATCTCTCTACCAGTTAGAGATAATGAATACAGTAAGGACACCTTAAAAAACCCAACAAAAAACCAAATACCAGTTTGTTCTGTAATTGCATTCAGAGAAAAATGTTTTCTTTTGCTGCTTTTTTGATTTGCAGTCTCAGTTTAAACTACTTGGAATCCTTGGAAACAGTTAAGATAAAGATTTGCATAGGTCCAAACCTACATCTCTTATTTTGATTCTAGAATAGATCCAGACCAGCAGGAGTCTGTCAACTGATTCTGTTCCCTTTACTTCCAAAGTGCTAGTAAAAGTACTTGCAAATTTGCAGAGACGTGAAAGCCAAAATCTGTCTCTGAGTTTTGGCTAGAGACCTGAGTGTAATCCCTTAATTTGGTCTGGTTCCACTTTTTTGTAATGAAGAAGCTTAATGATGGAACTTCAGACCATGTTGTGATAATATCCAATTTGTTGCATCTAGTTCAGCCAGCCAACTAGGAGCAAATGAGTTATGATGTCATACAGAATCAACAGACTTGGCAGTGCTTCCCAAAGGAGGGCTCATCTTTTTCAGAACAAAGGGACAGGGGCACAAAGGGGTGGACTTGCCTCAGGCCACCCAAGAGAGCCATGGCACAACCAGTGATGGATTCAGCTTTGAGTTCTGCTTTATCACTTTATGGGTGACCAGCACTCATCCTTCCTTACTGAAGCAAGTCACCTTTTCTTGAATGTCCTGACAGTTACCTCTGCCCCATTGGGATTACAGAGCGTTTCAGTGCTTCTGAGATACTTTTGCTAGAGTGGCCCTTCTACATCACATTTACCTCCAAAGGATGCTTTCTTCCTGCTCTTATCATTTCTTTCAGCTACACTCCAAAGGAGGCCACTTTTATAGCACAGAGCAAAAATTTCATCTCATAGACCTCACAAGTATAGTCAGACAATCAATTAACAAAGGGTCTGGTCTAGTTTTCTTATTACTTGCTCTCCATGTTGTTTACCCAGAAACATACTATAAGATATGGACTTGAGCAAACCTCTGGAGTCCTCTGGAGAGAGAAAGTCCAAATCTAGTCACCCTCTCAGTCCAAGACTGCTCAAGTCCATGTTTATGCAGTGGGGAGATGCAAAAACTAGACCCATGGCACTATATCAGAAGGCATTCAGAGCTGACTTCTTATGTGGACTCCCTCTGAAGTCAGGAAGTGGGAGTAAGTGTTTTTAAGGAATCTCACCTGAACACAGACTTTTGAAATAGCTCAGCTGAGTCACAGCTGGTATGTTTGGATTTATGTCCATCTACCATAAAGACCCTGTGGAGATTATATGGAGAGCTAGAGCCTACATGAACCTAGATGTGGGCACTGAGATTTAAAACCAGATGAAAACATGTAAGGTCAGTGAGATGACTCATGCCCTCTGAGCTTCAGCTGGTAATGTGGTAAGAAAGCCTGAGAGTAACAGTTTGCTATTTGTAGTCCAGATCCTCCTTTAGCAGTATATATATAGTCAGGTTCTATGTAAGGGTTGCAGAACATACCGAGGGCATTCCTGCCTGTAGACAGTCAGCAACCAGCAGTCACAGACTCTGCAGCATTTCTGTAGAGCTCTCTTTGCCCTCTTTCTGGGGTGGAAAGGGGCAAGAGGGAAGGGTGGACTTCAGTGCATGCACAGAAAATGCCCTGGGCTGACTTGTCAAGTTCTGAAAAGGTAATTGGCCTCTTTCTGCTCTGCTTAACTTTCTTTGTGAACCTAGGCATTACTTCTGACCCAGATTCAGTTAGCCCCAAGATATTCATGTTAAGGGTTTTATGTTTGTCTGCTGATCACCAAATGAGTTGCTCTCACTGGAAGATGCCTCCTTTCCAGATGAAAGTTGGAAGCACCTCTTCGACGTCTTGGAGCTCTACATTCATTTTAGCCAGGGGAAAAAGAAACAACACTTGCTCATGGGGAATGAACACAGCTTCATAACCGTGAATTATTGCCAGCATTTTTATAAAATTATGGGGTGCTGCCAAGTATACACAGTGCTAAGAAATGCTTGAAACACACAGGCAAAACCTGGAGGTTCCTAAAATCCTTAGTTAAGCAACTAAATGAGTATTATTTAAAACTTGTGTTTTAAATACCTGATAGTGGTTTGCCCATGTTTATTTAGACTTATTTACATACTTAAGACTTACAGGCTAAAAAAAAGTCATATGCCATATCCTGTCAGTCTTTTAGCCCCTGTGACATGAGTGTAACTAACTTTAGCTGTTTACAGTAAACCACAACAAATTTCCTTTTCACTCTAACTGCTGTACAAAGCATTGAGAACTTTTAGCTCTGTCAGGAGAGTCCATGACTCTCTATTCCCTTACTTCTGCTCCAGGTGGCTGAAGTAGTTAGGCAAATCTCCCTTACATCCTGCCCAAATGCTTTGGCAATGGACCATGCAACTACCATTTGCTTATAATGAGCAGAGATGAGCTAACACCTAAACTAATTTAGCTCTATTTGCGCTTGCATCAGCAACATTGGCATGCCCAGAAAAGAAGCATGGTGTAAATTTCTAAAATGAAACACTTTTCAAAGAATAAGCACTAATACATGACACTTAGAGTGCTTCTTGAAAGGATAAGGAAGATTTTTTCAGGAAGGTTGAATACCTAGTAACTTCATTCTAAATTGGTGGGTTTGTTCATTAGTACCAGTTCCCTGCACAAACAGGGTAGTTTTGGTGTAATATGTTCATCTAAGACAAAGAAGAGTAAGATTACACCAGTATTTTATTTCTGGAGTGTGCACGTGTGCCAGATATGTTATTCCTATCTATATTTACTTTTGAGATCACATACATTAGAAAGTTGAGGCACCAAACAGCTCAAAGATGCTACTCTAATCCCAGATCTCCAGACGATGACCCTAAAGCAGGTTCCAGGGGGACTGCTAGCTTTGCAGTTCTGTCAGTGTAAATCTGCATCGGGGGTTCTTCCAAACTGTTGTAGCTTTATCATATAAAATAACAGGTTCAATCACTTGTTCATCAAGGTTGAATTTTACTCTTCCTTCATTCCTTCATTCTGGGGCAAAGCTTTGCCCCAGAATGCAGCGTTACGCATTTAACTAGTTGTCTGAGTAGAGATAGTTGGAGAATTCTTGTAGCTATAGCCTCTTCTGAGGCACAAAGCCTCTCTTTGCCTCTCCTAGGTCATGCAGATCTTTTAAATGGAATCAGTTTTAATAGCAGTTCTGCAAGAATGGATTCCTGTTCCCTGCCAAACATTAATGAAAAGCCACTGATTTTCTAGCTGGAATAACATAGCTTCATCTGGTACCGCAGGAGCAGAACTCCTGGCCCTAAACAGACCTACACTAAGAACTAGCAGTGCTTTGTGCTGTAGCTGTAGGAGGGAACAGTTCAGTCTTTCTGAATCCTCAGTTGGCAAAAGTGTTCGGTACCTACAAATGCCACTGTCCCACCTTCTGGTTGCACCCCTCACCTGGCAAAAGCTCCTGCCAGCTCTACGATTATGTCTGTTTGAGTATCAAGTAAGTAAGGACCTCAGTATGTATCCCAGGGATTTCAAATAATCATATTTGATGCAATGAGGTCACTTTTCCCAACAGTGCTGAGCTGCAACTACCCTTTCATCAGAAGAGATTTTCATTCAGCACTGTAGTGTGTGTTATGTATGATACAGATTACCAGTGCTAGTAAATATCCGATCTTTTGTAAGATCTCTATTGGATGATCAAGTGTTTAATCACCACAGAATCCCATATAATAATTTTAAAAAGATTATATGTGACTATAAAGAACTTTATTCTCGTGATTTACTTCTTTCCCAATGAACTGAGTGCATGGGCTTTTCTTTCTCTTGCCTTTCCTTGTATCCCGTCCTTCCTCTCTTTCCTCTTTTTTCAAATACAACAGCAATATCAGCTACAAATCTACATTCATCTATTAAACACCGATTCCCAGACAGCACATAAGTCTTCTTTCTTAGAGGCAAAAGTAACAAAAGCTGCTACCTGTGGCTTCTGAGATTAGTAAAGTGTGAGTTCATTTAAAGGAAGCAAGGTGAAAAGGAGAACTGCCCAGTTTCTGCCTGACAGGCATAGTTATGTTAGAATGCAAGTCTTATTTTAGTAGATAAGTTCAAGCTATAATTAAGATAGGAGAGGGTTCTGTGCCCTCTTTTACTGCCTTTGGACTCTCATCTTTACGGGGAAAAAAGGAAGTGACAAAGAAAAGAAGAATGCAAAAATCTTAAAAGCTTATACTCATAATTTTTAGAAAGAATTCTTAGAAGAAAAGAAATAGCATAGCACTGTGAATAGTGAGCAAGATTAAAGGTTCAAGCCCACCAAAACGATATTAAGCAGTCAAGACAGACTGCCAGGAAGAATGAAAATTTAAGTGGTCCATTTACTGCTTAACTTACTGGAGGATAAGGGCATACAAGGGTCAGAGTTGGTTTACATGACTTTATCTTGCATTTTCTTCTGGAGAAGCCAGAATCCTTCCCATAAAAGCTCTTACCAATCTAATTCTTATTCCAGGCCTCACATTCCCTGAACACCCTCTCAAATGTCAGCAGGCTTATGTGGTAGGAGGCTTAAATCAAGGGAAGAAATACTTTCTCATTGCTGTGACTATTTCTTGCACTACTGATGTAATGTTTTCACCCCAGTATGTGCAGCAAGTGTCCCCTGGATTATAGCAGTAGTCATTTACTGTAGTCACTCTCACTGGGATCAGTAGCAGGAAGCCAACACACTTCCAGAAGAATTTACCCCTTTGGAGGATGGGGCATAGTTGGAGAACAGTGGGTATTATGGAAAGTATCCCTGCCTCTTAATTGCCCTGTGTACTGCAGTATCCTGCAACGTATGATGTAAACCAGACAGTTTTGCATATAATTATCTTTATGTAAGATTGAGTGGGCTTCACAGGCGTCATTGGAGTTACAGTAGATCCACATTAGTTTCACAAACCAGAGTATGAACTCAGGTTTTGCTCTTAAAAATACATTGTGGTTTGCACCATAAGTACGTAGGAGGGGAAAACCTAACCTGGATAGTGCTCCTGAAATGCTGTTTTCATTTCAAATTTGATGACCTTTTTTTGGAGTGCAAGGTTTTTTTTCTGTAAAGTTGTTGAACAGGAGAGCATGGGAGTATTGCTTGGCAAAATGTTTCAGTGTTTCTAGACACATTAATATTTTTTCCTTTCTTTACTCCCTACAATAAATTCCTTGAGACCTTCTATAGAAGAGCCCACATCTGTAGACCTCATAGTAAGAAAAGGAATTGGTCTTTATTCTGAGTTTCACTAGGTCAACGACGACTAAAAGTCAAGAGCAATTGCAAGGTTGTTTCATAACCAGTGTGAAATCAGATAATGATCAGTCAAGATGAATGTCTGCAAGAAAGTAAACACCAGAGTCAGTGTCTGTGGATGCATCTGCACCACATGATAGGATGCACAACAGCAATGCCGTTGGCTCAGGCAATTCAATATGTCACAGTTAAGTACCATACACTGGTCTGGTTCTGCAAAACTGCATTAGCAGAATACACACCTGAGCCATCATGGCTACACTGCTTCCAGTTGTGAGCCAGGCAGCTGAGCTTCTCAAGACCAGCTGTGTCTTCATAGGGGTGTCTTGCCTGTGATAAACATGTTCTGAATGGACTGCAAGAATCCATCTGTTAATTAACTCCCAGTGGTTGATACATATTGGCAATGGATTGTCGAAACAACTTCTGTTGCCAAAGACTGCTGAGATAAATGATAAACAATGCAGGACTACTCATGGATAATACACATGAGCTGCCATGTTTCATTTCAAAAGATGAATTAAATAATGGCTTTATTAATGTTCTTTTTTCACTAACTCAAGGGTTCCCAGCTCATTTCCACAAATTCTGTGTTTATTGTACTCTCTCTGAGACTGACCAGCTAAACAAATCTTCATTTGGAAGAGGAAAAAGGATGGCGAAAGCTATCCTAATTGAAATTCTGTGATGCAGTGAAGACTATGTGCCTCTGGCTATTTCAGTTGCCTGATTTCTTTTAATGATTTGCCATTGGTGCTTGATAAAACTGTCCCTCTGAATCTGCAAGTCTCCGGCCAGCCCATCTACTAGTATTATGTCTTTCCTACTTTGTGGGTGGCCTGAGAGATGACTAGCATGGTTTCATGCAGTTTTCTCCAAGATAGCTCTGCTGCTTCAGTTTAACAGAAATAGCATTTAGTTAAAGTATGAGATAGAAGAGCTAGAAGTAAAACAACTCCATGGCTTCTAAAAATACTAGGGGCCAGAAGCTTAGACATTGTTAGCCATTGAGGCTAAATTTCCTTCTCTACAGTTTTGTTAGTTCACATTTATCAGAGTAGGTAAGAGGAAATAGAAATATTGCTAGCATCATGCAAAACTCTAAGCTGACTGAAAAAACCTGAAACTATTTTGCTGAAAATGTGCCACTCCCATGCCTGTTTGTTGAATGAGCTGTGCAGTTTCTCAGTCAGTTGAAATGGCTGAACTGTTGGGGCAGGGATTGTTTCTTTACTCCCCATTTGTATAGCACCTCACACAGTGAAGTACAGTCTGCCTCTGGGTATAATTGCTGCTGCCAGAAAAGCTGCAACAGGGTGAAGGCATGCATGGAACCCATTCCACGGCTTCTTTTGAAGGTGCTGCCAATGTAAATATAATGGTGGGTAAATATAATGGTAAAACTGGGGGAAAAGATGGTCATCAAGTTTGCAACTTGCTCTGCATAAAATATTTTGCTTTTGTCTTAGGTACTACAAATAAATAACATTTAAAGGCCAGACTTGCAGCAGATGGCCAACAGATGACTTGTAGGAACATTTTCAGCAGCCGTCCTTCCTCAGTTAGCAGATCCCTGAATGGTCTTTTAGCGGTCAGGCTTGCCTCACTGCAAACACGTGCTGGGCCCATTCTGTCACCATAGTCCATCACATTGTCTTTGTCAAAGTGCAAAACTTATTGGCTGCTCATGTTGGATGTAGAGATGAGTGCCATTTTTGAAAAAAATCTTAAAGCAACCAAAATTATAGTAGTGAACTTTTCTATCAGGCGCGAAATCCGAGCTCCTTGGTGACCTCCAGCATTCTTCCCTGTCAAGATCCATACAAGATTCCTGCAACATCTGAAGCAGGGATATCAGATGTTATGTTGATAATTATGTCTTCTATATGAAGTATTCATGCGTATGTGCACATACATTTCAGTGCCTCATATTCTGGTGGAATTCAAGAGTTTTACTTTGAGTGAACTTGAATGTCTTGAGTCTCAGTAGGACCTAGTTTTCTCAATTCTTATTTTCTCAAGATTTTTAGAGTAAGCTTAACATGTAGCGTATTTTCCTTTTGCAGGGCACACACATGTTTCAACCGTTTGGATCTTCCACCTTACCCCTCATATTCTATGCTGTATGAAAAGCTGCTGACAGCTGTTGAAGAAACTAGCACCTTTGGACTTGAATGAGGGGGTTCAGGCACTTCTGGTGTTTTTATGGCTGATGATGTCACCTTTCCTGTCCACCATTATTTGATCTTGGTTTCCCATGTTTTTGTTTTTGAAAACAAAACAAAAATCAAGATTAACAAAAGCTGTGCATGAAGAACTGCCGCCCTCTACGATCTAACCTTCATGCTTTCATCCTCTGTTTCCAATGGACTGCTAGTCTGTATGCAATAGAAAAACAACTGTCTCAAGGTTTCTGTATATCTCTACATACCTCCATTAATAACAATGAAAATACAAATGCAAGTTACACTACACTTGACCAAATGTTAATAAATGTTTACTTCCACCTACGTTGATTAAAAAATAAAAAAAACCTCATCAAGCATTCCAAGCTTTTATATACCCATATCTTCTAAATCAATTCACAGCCCATCTTCCTTCTTAATCATTGAGTCCAGTACTAGGAGCTGGTCAAATATGTCATCATCCATCCTTATTTTCCCTGTATGTATTGTCCATCTGAGAGACACCTATGAGCAAAACTGAAATTTTTATATATGAACTCATGATCCACATCAGGTACATCAGCTGGAACTGGCCCAGATACATGGTGCAGATAAGACCTTCAAAAACAAACAAAAAAAAAAACCAACCTGTAATGCAATGCAAAGCATAACAGCGATTGTTATGATTGTTGCTTGCCAGTACTGGAGAGAACTTGCACTTCAGAGCTATTGGGAGGGGTATCTCCATTGTAATGTTTACCACACAAGAAGCACAAGGCTGTGCACACCCAAGAAGGATGTTTTATTATGTAGCATAAAGGACAAGGTTCCCTTACCTTAGTATTGTGTATGACAAGAAAAAGGGGAAGTAAGAAGAATGTTCTATTCTTATGAATACCCTTGGATTCTGTTTACCAGATCTTTGTTTTCTGATGTTTAAAATGTTCCTTGCCCAATGACAAGTCTAGACAATCCCATCCCCTGTGTCAGAAGCCATTTATTTTCTGTTGGGTTGAGCTAATCTATGGTTGCTGGGGGCGGTTTTTGGCTCTGTCGTTTCTATTTTCTTGTTCAGTGGAATAGTCCATATCCTCAAGAGGGGTTGGTTGTAGACAGAATGTTTTTGTCTGAGGTCTGTCAAATGAGAAGCTGCAGTGAATGAGGGTGTTTGTCAGGGATAAAGGGAACTAAAACTCTCTGGGGGTTAAGATTTTTTTGCACATCCTCTTGGAGGAAGCCTAAAGGCCCTCCAGTCATACTAGGTACCACTAAACTAAACTAAATATCTTGCTCTTGTTACTGCAGACACAACCCTTTTCAGTTTGGTGTACTTTCCAACTCTGAATCCAAGGCAAAAAAAAAGGAAAACAGCAGTAGGCTTGTCTTCGGATGGATTTTGCTGAGATTGTTACAGTCAACCTCACTGCTCTGGTTACATTCTAGTTATTAATCTTTGCTGCCCTTGTTTTCCAAGATTAATCTCAGATTGAAAGTGTTTGTCTTAACTGGGAAAAGGAAATACAAAGTATCTTCTGACACTAAATGTGTTAAAGGATGCAAGAAATGCAAAGTGAGAGCTGTGTGAAGGTAAGTGAGAAAGTAACTTCATAGTGTCCAGCAGCTCACATGAAATATGACACCCCCTTAGGGGCTTGTTATTGGTAGTTTTGTGTTAGGTATGCTTCAGAACACTGTAAAATCAGGAGACCAGCTCAAGATCTAACACATCTAATTCGTCTTAAGTTTTCTCTCCAGAGAAAAGAATTTTACTCTGCTTTCTCACTTATTTTTATGGTGGTTGTACAGAACCTCATCACACTTGAAAAGCTGTGCTCTGGGAGTTGTAGATCATTCTCCTGCTTTTATTCTTACATCAGTAGGTATTTGAAAGGACATGGACCCAAAAACATATTTCTAAGCAAACTTTTTTATTTTTTTTGGTTAATGATACATAAAAAATTTGAAATACTTAAATTGCCCCATTTATTCAATTTCTGTGACATTTCAGCCAATTTTATACTAATTTACTGTATGGCTTTTACTGAGAATGTATTTTATAGTATGTTGTTGTTACTGAGTAATCATATTACAGTTGCAAACAGAGGCTGCAGCTAAAGGCCAGCTTCATTGTACCACACACTGAAAATGAGCTCTCAGGCATCTATTCCACATGACCAGCCCCATTGCACAGGAGAGATGGAAAAATTAATGTTTTTCTCAGAGAATCTGTCATGAGCACATGAATTCCATCAGAACAAGTCACACCAAGAGTGACTGAACATGAAATCTTCCAATGTATGTAATTCCTGCCTCTTCACCTCTGGGCTCCCAAATCCAGATTCTTCTATGGTTCTTAATTTATTCCTGGTGATATTATAAAGTTACCTGTACTATGTCAAATGTTGGATGTCTTCCAACATTAGAAGAAAAGAAAGTGAAGCATCTAACTGGTTGGTCTATGTTTGGCCAAGGCAAATCAAGAGCTGTCTCATTAACATAGTAAAAAAGTGAAAAAAAATAATAATCCAGTCTTTACAATGCTGTATAGTTAATTTTTTTAAGTATTTTAAAACTATATTTTATTATGAAAAGGTGGAACTATTTTTTGTAGCATAATAAAAGATGTTTGTATTTCAGAGACAGCATCAATCTCCACTAAATGAAACACAGAAGGCTTTCTCCTGAAATTCTTCTTCACAACATTTTCTGGCACTTGTCACACACTAAGCTAGACTATGTTTGGCAGATGCCACCTTGAGCACCTGGTGTGTTCCTCCTCTGGGAAACATAGAGCATAGCCAGCTACTTCCCATCAAAATCCTTGATCCAAGTTGTCTTTCACACACAGCCTAATATTTTTTTTTAATTGCTTTCTCAGTTGACAAAGTCATGCAGATTTCCTTGCAAGTTTTTTGAATCTAAGGCCAAGAATAGAGACAGTTGGCTGTTTTCATAAAACAAAGAAAAAGAAAAAAACATATGTGGCTTTTCTTGCATTCTTCCATTTCAGCCCTATCCCTCTCTCTTCCCAAGTAGCCTACCCCAATAAGTTTTCAAACTATGACATCATCTCTAGGATATCTAGATCAACACTTCACAGTATTTCTCCATTCCTTGTGTCATGCCATGGGCAGAATCCAGTCCCAGCCTGGAGTGAAGGGGAAGCCATGAGTCTGAAGTGGTATTGCAGTGTCAGAGTGAGGCAGCGAATGGTGCTAACAGGAGAGAAGGAGGAACCTACCACCCTTGGCCTGTTATTTAACATGCCCATTATGCGATTGACTTTGTTGTTGTTGTTGCTGTGCATATGCAAGACATACCCTTCCTTGTTCATCTTTTGATTCAAGTGCTGTTACTCCCCAGGTCTGCATCTTCATTTGTAAAACACTGACTGTTGATTACAGAAATTCTGGTTTCATTGTTACCCCACAGGAAAGACTAGAAGATATTCCATAGGGCAGATTTACAGTGAAATAATCTTTTCAGCTCTTTCACCTCAATTCCCTTTAAGCCTTACAGTGTCTAGATCTGGTGGTGGCTAGATTACGATACAGTATCAACATCAATAGATTTTTTAAATGCAAGTGAAAAATGAAAGAGGCAATCTGACAGCTTTCATGAATGCTGGTTTTCAATCAGAGCAATGAGTACTGGCAATGGCTTCAGAGGGTCCATATGTTTCTCAAAATGTTTGTCATGATGGTATTAATGGTAGAGGGAGGGAAGGGGGTACTTCTATTTTTGAAATCCTTTGCCCTACTAGCATTAATCTGAAGATAAGAAAATGGAATAGGTATTTTAAATCATCAGTAGGTCTTCTGCCCTCAAGTAGTCTCACTGACTGTTCAACCACATCAGCTATGCAGGATTTGATCCAGTATAAACATCTGTATCTCAGTGTTAACAGCTACAGGTCTAAACCTTACAAATGCTGTCACTTCAGTCTGCAGTCCATTCCATAAGCATTCAGTTCCAGTCTGTGCATATTCAAAACTTGACATTTATGTTCCAGGGAGATCCGTGGCTATCACAAGGCAAGAAGTGAGTGGTCCAAACTATGTCTAACATCTAATGGAGAAAT
This sequence comes from Dasyornis broadbenti, assembly GCA_013397935.1. NCBI lineage: Eukaryota > Metazoa > Chordata > Aves > Passeriformes > Dasyornithidae > Dasyornis > Dasyornis broadbenti. The sequence goes on along the minus strand of VZRN01005010.1, from coordinate 3,430,114 downwards.
CATGAGTTTTCTACAGGTCTGACACAGAAGACTCTTACACCCAGTTTGCTCTAGTGCCCATGAACTTTTGAATGAACTGTAGCTGAGGTTTGAGTTTGTGGTCTAGTCTGAGAGACAGCCTGTGGGGAGGGGAGTGTTTGTTGGAATTGTGTTTTGTTGTTCTAGTTTCATTGTAACACATAGTTGACATACCTCTAGTTGGAAACAGTAGGATACTGAATTTGAGCGTGAAAATTGAAACTGAAATAAGCTAAAATACAAACACACAGGGGACGAGTTCAACTTGTCCTTCATTATTAATCCTTTGACAGTATATAGAATTTCAGAAGGACAAATTTGACTGGAGATCTGTTTAATTTCTGTTGAAATGATATTTGCCCTGACTCCATAGTAATATTAATAGGGCTTCCCAGTCAAGATTAAACACTTTCAGTCAAATGCAGACCAAGAGATCTTTCTACAACAAATGCGGTGCTTTTTTATTATTCTTGCTGTACCTCAGTGTTCATTATTAAAAGATAAAACTACTGCAATATACTAAATCTGGGATAGGTTTTCCAGTTTTCACAAGGTCCAAAAGATTGGATTGTTACTTTCTCACTAGTGAGTCATGTAGTTCTTTTGTTCCAGTAGAAAAACAGATGCCTGTAGATAGTAGATACTAGGTATAGTAATTATTGTACCATTAGCCAAATTCCCTGCAGCTTCCGATTTATCTAACGGAAATGTCTGTTACGGTTTTTGTTAAAGACTACGTAAAGTCAATGGCAGGAAAGGTCCTCATTATTGGACTGATTTTGCTTATATTGACAGAAAAACGTCACATGATACTCAGGCTGTGCTTTCTATTCAACCATATCACTATAGAGGAATGTCAATAAAATCACTTTGTTATGGCATTGTGTGGACTGTCTATTACGAATAAATTATTTCACAGGTGATGTATGTTAGAGTGGGTGGAAACTGGCATTGTCAAAGTCCACAAATTTCAGAAATCACAGTTCCAGGACTGTGTCCTTTCTGACCATTGCATTCAGGACCCTCCACTGCTTTTATTCAATTTTTCAGGGTACATGTCTAAAACTTGATATTCTCCACATAGGTGTGCATTACCAGAGCTCCCAAGCTCTCCCAGACCAGCCCTGCCTTGAGGGCATATGAGCTTATTCCTCACTATAGGAAATGTCTAGTCAAACAGAGGGACAAAAGCAGTATGTATGCTACTTATGCATACCTTGCTTCTAGGTATAATTTACTGCATTATAGGGATGAAATACAACTGCAAAGATGATTTCTTAATAACATATGCTGGGTCTGCACTGTCTTGAGAGCAAACACATAGCTAGATGCTCTGGCATCTCAGTATGTCACACCCATTTCTCTCCTGCTCGTCACTGTAATATCTCCAGTGTGTTTCATTAACACATTCCAGGGTAGATTAACACGCCTCAGATACACCATCAGCAGACACCTTCCTGACCATAACCTGTTTTGTTACATAAACGGCATACCGTGAGGGATCATGGTACAATGGAAATGATGGGAAAGCTTAAATGTGAGGCACTGTTTTTATAAGGAAAAGTATAAATTCATGGAAGATAACCTTGTACAAGACAAAGCAGTAACAAATGTGAAACTGTGTGACTGTAAGAACTCTTAAGAGCCCCTCTGGAGCTGGCACTGCATTTTGTCCTGTGTGGAGGAGCACAGGTCCATGAGCTCCAGTGATGGGTCTACTGCAGCAGGGGATGGCAGTGCTGGTGGCAAGACTAGCACCCACCCATGCACGTGCTCAAGAAATCCAGATCTCACATCATAGCCTTTATTCATATCCTGTTTGTGTGATTGTGCATGTTTGTGCGGAAGAAGTGAGGGAGAGGGCATTTTGGCACTAAGCTGGATTTCTCTCTATATTGGCTAAAAAGCAGTGAGATGAGCAGCTGATCATTAAGGTGCATCAAAGGTGTCAGTTTCTGCAGCAGTGATCTGTGTATGTGGCTGGAACTATGCCTTTTACCAGAACCCATTTGATTATTCCACTCAAATTCTATGAACCCATGGATTCTATGAACCCATTCAAAGCCAAGTTGGATATGGTTCTAAGGAACCTGCTCTAGTGGGAGGTGTCCCTGCCCATGGCAGGGAGGGTTGGGACTAGCTGGTCTTTAAAGTCCATTCCAATCTCTAAACTTTCTATGATTCTATGACAATTACTGAATTTCTGTTAAAATAGAGCAGCAGTCCATGTGAAGCCTCCATGGGTACATTAGCTGTCTTTCTTGGCATGCTAACAAATTTCATAATTCTGTAGGATATTACAAATCAATAATAATCTCTTCCTGCATTGTGGTAGCAGTGTCATAGTTTTTTTCTTCAAAGGACAATAAACCCACGTGCAGCCTTATGTTTGTCCTTATACAAGAGGCCAGACTTGACAATAGCTGTCAAGTCTGGAGAACAAAGGCATAAAGGATCTGCTGTGTCCCTGCTAATCATAAATCCTCCTTGAGCTGCAAAGACACACTCTTTTACTATTTTTTAATTTAATTCTGGTGAACTTGAAAACCATTTTTGACTGAAAATGCCTTTCATGGATGTATCAAGATGAAGAGTGTGTGGCTGTGTTTAGTTTCCTACTCTCTTGAAATTAAACTTAGAAGAAAAATACCAAATATATTATTCTACATGAAATAAAAGCCTTGATTCTTATTTGTATTAGGCTTTGATGTAAAGCAGATTTATATTGTTTTAACTGTAGTGTAAATGAAGCTCATCCCAACAATGCCATGTTACAGCTCTTTGAGATAGAATAGAACAGAAGTCACTGGTACGCACAAAGAGTGCAACTAATGGGGTTTTTCTTCCTGAACTTCTGGCATGTAGGATTTCATATAATTACTTAACTGCTGTGATACAAGAAGATAGTGGAGTTGCATGGGGGACTTTTCTGTGCCAATGGTAAGCAATAGTAACACTGAGGTCACTTGCCTTTCCTTTTGTGAACAGTAATACACTTTAGGGACATTTTACTTTTTAATTTTTTCAGTATTAAAATAGAAGACTGGTTTGGGTTATCTTTATTTTCCACTTACATAATAAATCAGTTGTCAGGAAAAAATAATTCTGTAAATACTTTGTGGTATGACATTGAAAATGCGTCCAGTCAGTTTCAAAATGGACCAGAGACAGCAACTGAAAAAGTGTTGTTGGATGTGATTTCCCAATGCTGGTTTTCCAAGATCAAAACAGCATACAAAAATAAACTGCATATGCTCCATTTTTTTCTGTTCTCAGCACTTGATATGCTTCAATCTGTAGACAAAGCAGTACAGGTTCCCAACTAGCATGCCACATGGAATCATCTTGTTTTAGGTAATAGCTTTTCAGGAAAGCAGCTGGGGCAGCCCTGGAATCTGCTTAGGAACTTTGTTACAAGCTGTGATTTGACTTCAGTACCTCTTGGGTATGTCTTCGTACTGAATGCAATCAGCGACTTTTTAAGAATGACTAAAATTAGTAATAGAGATTGTTATATAAAATTACATTTACAGTGTGTGAGGATATGTTTACTGACAGCTTTGGGATCTTTGGCAATGGAATATAAGCTTCCCTGCTTTAGGCATGTAAGTTAACAGCACTAGATCTGTGCATTGATTAGCAGAACTGGGACCTTAGAATTTAACCCTTGCTTCTGTGATATGTAAAGCTCACGACATGACTTTTGAACACCATCATTGGGCTTCAACTATGTATTTCAGTCCTCCAAAAGTACAGACTGAAACAGTTTATGCTCTGGACACAGCCATAAAATAAGTACTGATGCATTTTGGATTTTGTAAAATACAGTCAACCTACTTTGTAAAAGGTGAGTTAGTGTTTGGGACTGCCTGGGAACTGCAGAGAAGCTGTGAAACTGATCTGAGGAGCACTCAGTGTAGTGTGTGGGGACCCATATGATGTGTTTTTCAACAGGTTAATTAATACTATAATAATATATTTGAAATTCATATTCAAATGAGAATTTCTGCAAAATATGAACCTGTAAGAGTATTTGAAAAGTTTACACATAGACTCCCTAAACACCAGTTTATTCATCTGTCTTGGAAATGATGAAATCAAACCCTATAAGTAAAAAAGAGGGATAAATCTTATTGTAACTTGAGTACCAGTTTATATTAAATCTCTCACAAATATAAAAATAATTCAGCAAATCTGGTAGTAATGATGCCTACTGCTGCCACTTAGTGGAGCCATGTCTTCCTCCCTTAAACTAGAAAAGAGAAGATTAATAACACTTTTTTTTTGGTTGAAGGTGGTAAGAAATGCCCATTTGTACAAAAACGTAGGAAGGAACAGTTTTTCAGTGGTGCTGGGTACTCAGAGTTCTTGTGTAAACACTTTTACGTGATAACAAGAGGCATTTGAGGAGCACAGGAGCAAAACCCCTCAGGTGAGGAATATGTACTCTTCCTGTTGCCTCATAGATAAAACCACCACATCAAGAAATAAGTAGCTTAAATGCAAAATAACTAATTTCAGAATGGAACTTCTCAGCCTGCAGAAATTCCAGCCACAGAAGATCATGGTTCTCTACCATTACAGATGTTGAAAGGATGACTTTAGCACCAGAAATACATTCTTAAATTTTATGTGCTGAGCTACAGATGGTAAGATTTCATACTTCTGTTACAAATGGACCGTGATGATGATGATGATGATAATTATTATTATTATTATTATTATTTCAGGTATCTCCTCTATCATGTACAAGCTGCCTGAATATATTTGTATTGGGAAGAGAAACATCTTGTGATGATCATGCTGGAATCAGATTGATATAATTGAACAAAGCTTATGTCTCTATGCAACCATTTTGATCCACGTCTTCAGGGCAGAAGAGAAATCACTCTTTGACTCCAGTGCATTCAGACATAAATTTAAAGGAACATTGTTTTTTAACAGGTAGCTGTGGTGATGTCTTTCACCTCACCTCCTGCTTCTTAGCTTGCAGGCCAAACAGAGTTCATGAGAAAGAATTCCTTAGATGCTACTGCCAGAAAGAAAAAAGATATATATTGAAGTGTAGAACAGTTAATGTTTTCTGTACCAGCAGAAATTAATATTTGCTGTGCCATCTCAGTGCAATTGAGCATGTAGCAGCTAATAATACCTGAGTTATTGAAGCCAAATATCCAAACAGCAGAGAAAAAGCATGTACATTTTACCAGCAGGTAACATATGAGGGTAACCAGCCTAGATGTATCTGTTAGCTTCTCTCTAGATATCCACAGGTGTTTCTCCCTGTGTAGATAGCACGTGTAATAAGCTTATGCTGCAGTATTTAAGACTGAGATCAGTGCTGTTTTAATGCAGAGGTGAAACTGCAGCGAGCCATGAAACTTATGTTTATCCTTTCTAGAGGGACAACTTAAATTAGTAGAACATATATCAGCTCCACAATATTCTGGTACTACGAGGCAAAGCATAGTCTGTTCTATGGCTGGTGCATAGTAAAGTGGGAAAATATGCGGGACAGCCAGCATGGCTTCACCAAGGGCAAGTCCTGTGTGACCAGCCTAGTGGCCTTCTATGATGGGGTGACTCCATCAGTGGACAAGGGAAGAGATACAGATGTCTTTCATCTGGATTTCTCTAATGCCTTTGACATGGTCCCCCACAACATCCTTCTCTCCAAACTGGACAGAGATGGATTTGATGATGGACTGTTAGGTGAATAACGAATTGGTTGGAGAGTCACATCCAGAGGGTGGTGGTCAATGACTCAGAGAACCAATGGATAACAGTGACAAGTGGTGTTATTCAGGGGTCTGTACAGGAACCTGTGCTATTTCATATCTTCATTAATGACACAGACAAAGGGATTGAGTGCACCCTCAGCAAATTTGCCAATGACACCAAGCTGACTGGTGTGGTTGACACACCTGAATGACAGGAAGCCATCCACAGGGATCTGGGCAGGCTCAGCAAGTGGGCCCATGGGAACCCCTTGGGGTTCAACAAGACCAAGTGCAAGGTGCTGCACCTGGGTTGGGGCAACCCTCAGTATCAGCACAGGCTGGGGATGAACAGATGGAGAGCAGCCCTAAGGAGAAGGATTTGGGGGTGCTGGTGGATCAGATGTTGGACCTGACCCAGCAATGTGCGCTCACAGCCCAGAAAGCCAAATCTGTTCTGGCCCAGATCCAAAGCAGCGTGGCCAGGAGGGTAAGGGAGGGGATTCTGCCCCTCTGTTCTGCTCTGGTGAGACTCCACCTGGAGTGCTGTATACAGCTCTGGGGTCCCCAACATGGACCTGCTGGAGTGACTCCAGAGGAAGCCACAAAGCTGCTTAGAGGGCTGGAGCACCTCTCCTACAAAGACAGGCTGAGCGAGTAGGGTTGTTCAGCCTGGAGAAGACCTTAAAGCAGCACTCCATTACTTGAAGGGGCCACAAGAGAGATGGGAGACAAACAGTTTAGCAGGGTCTGTTGTGATAGGACAAGGGTTAATGGTTTTAAACTGAATGGGGATCATTTTAAATTAAATATAAGGAAGAAGTTTTCTACAGCAAGGGTGATAAAACCCTGGCATATGTTGCCCAGAGAGGTATTAGATATCCTGTCCCTGGAAACATGCAAGGTCAGATTGGACAGGTCGGTCAACTGATCCACTTGAAGATGTCCCTGCTCATTGCAAGGTAGTAGGACTATTTGTATTCTGTGGATAATTCTTTTTAAAAATGTATTAAATTTGTCTTCCTAAGCCAAACAGAACCCATTGCTAGATTTTAAAAGGCATTTAAGGATCTAAAACGTATAACTTATTTTAAAATACAGCCAGGGAACCTTAAATATCCTAAAGTACTCTGAGGAAGGTCTGTTCATATTTCAGAATCAGTAATTACACTGATTTTTATAATTTTTTAGCAGGGTTCCCCTAGAAAAATGTGATTGTGAAAGTAAGTAAAGAAGTAGAAAATGTCACAAGAATTAGGTATCCAAAACCATTGTTTAGGATTAACATACCTTTAAGATCCAATGTATTTGTCAGACAAAAACCTCTTCTCTGTAGTAAACCCCACTGATACGTACTTTCAGATGTAACAATTATATAATCTCTCTTTAATCCAGATTTTATTGTTCAGCAGTAATATCCTGCCTCTGCTACAACTTTCATCACATTTTGAGTGGAAAACACATTGATACCAAATGTCTTTAACTCTCTCTTACTTGATACACTGGTTCTAGAATTTATTCCTAAACTATAGATGATTAGAAGGATGGACCACCTCTCTTATGAAGAAAGGCTAAGAGAATTGGGATAGTTCAAGCTGAAAAACAAAAGGCTTCAGGGTGACATAATTGCACCCTTCCAGTACCTGGAGGGACCCCACAAGAATGATCAAGAGAGAGTTTTCACAAAGGCATGTAGTGACAGTGACAGGACAAAGGGGAATAGTTTTAAATTGAAAAGTAGGTTTATATAAGATATTACAAATAAATTCTTTACTCTGAGGGTGGTGAGACACCAGAATAGGTTGTTGCCCAGACAAGTTGTGGATCCCCCATCCCTGGCAGCGCTCAAGGCCAGGTTGGATGGGGCTCTGAGCAACCTGGTCTAGTGGGAGGTATCCCTGCCCATGTCAGGGGTTGGAACTAGATGATCTTTAAGTTCCCTTCCAATCCAAACCATTCTATGATTCTATGATTCTACTTTTTTCTACAAATCAGATTTGGCAGTAAGTGAATGAGGAAATTACAGCAAAATGCCTTGTCAGCAATTGTATTCCCATCCCTGATCAATGACCCAGGTTTGGGCTGAATCCTTTCCTGTGTATTGGCCTGTTTCCTCACTTGTCTTTCCTCCTCCATGCTTTGGATGTTGGCAGAAGATTCCATGCCCTTAACAGAGACAAATGCCACAGAACTGCCTTGATAAATGACAGCCACGTGGAACAGGTCTCTTAACACATACATTAGGTAATCCAGACAGTGAAGGCTTGAGAAGTGAGCACATGCTTTTCTCAAGCCTTTTCCAGTTAGGCTCATGCCAAATCCATGAGGCAATTCCCACCAGCCTGCACAAACAGATGACTAGGAGGCGATTCCTGCACGCCTCACAGAGACACCTGGATCTCAGGCACGCACGGAGAAGCACTACGCATGCCCTGGCTGTGGGAAAGGCTTAACTGAGGCTTGTGCCTAAGATACCACAGGGGCTAAGGCTTCATCAGGTGGGCCCAGGTGCCCTTGCTCTATGCAGAGCAGCTGCTGCCCCTTTCCTCCTCGCCCTCTGTCAGCCTCGCTTCTCAGTGTCCCAAGCCCAGGTGCCCCACATGGCCATGCCCTCCATCTCCTGCAGCCTTGCTGCAGGCTTCACGCTCCCTCCCTGCTACCCCTTGGGGCACACCTGAGTGCTCAGAGAGTGAGGTCCTGGGCTGGGGGATCACAAACTCACAGAATCCTTAGGGTTGGAAGGGACCTCTGCAGATCACCAAGGCAGACTCAGCTACGGCAGGTTACATAGGAATGCATCCAGGTTGGTTTTGAATGTCTCCAGAGAAGGAGACTCCACAACTTTCCTGGACAGCCTGTTCCAGTTCTCTGCCACCCTCAATGTAAAGAAGTTCTTCCTCAAGCTGAGGCGGAACTTCATGAGTTTCAATTTATGGCCATTGCTCCTCATCCTGTCACTGGGCACCACTGAGAAGAGTCTGGCACCATCCTCTTGACACTCACCTCTGTCGTATTATATGTATTGATTAGATCCCCTCTCTGTCTTCTCCTCTCTGATTAAACAGACCCAGTTCCTGGAATCTTTCCTCATAAGAGAGGTATTCTGGACCCCTGATCATCTTTGTCACCCTCCGCTGGACCCACTCCAGTAGCTCCTCATCTCTCTTGTACTGAGGAGCCCAGAACTGGACACGGCACTCCAGATGGGCCGAATACAGTGGGAGGATCTTCCACCTGCAGTGATACGAAGATATCCAAACTACGAAGGGAGGCAGACCAGTCTCTTCTCAGACACCACCTCGGCTTTACGGGGCTTTATTTAAACCTCGTTGAGACGAAGCAGCGACATTGAACCGCCGCTCCTCCGCAAGGTGGCGCTG
>VZRN01005010.1:3337629-3420645 GCA_013397935.1 Dasyornis broadbenti | reverse complement strand
CCGGCGCGTGCTGCCCGCAGCCTCCGCGAGCCCGCGGCAGCGGCAGCGCCCGGAGGGAGCGCGGGCCAGGGCGGACAGGGACACCGGGAGCGAGAGGGGAAGGGAGGAGGAGGAGAAGAAGAAGAAGAAGAAGCCGTCCGCCTGCCCAGGGAGAAGCCCCGCGCCATGAGCCCCGAGGAGAAGCCGCCACCCGGTCGCTCCCGCGGTGACCGGCCGCCACCCCAGCCCGCAGCCGGGCGATCCCGGCGGCGGGGCGGACTGCTGGCGGAGATCAACACGCCCATCCGCACGGAGCCCTTCCAGGAGCGGTACAGCCTCAGCCCCGGCCGGGAGCTCGGCAGGTGAGCCCTGCCGCCGCTGCCCCGGACGGCGGGGGAAGGAGCGGGGCCGGGGGGTTGCGGTGTCCGTCCCTTAGGGGTCCGTGCCAGGCTAGAGCCGCGTCTGGGGGCATCCAGCGCTGGGATCTGCCCGCGCTGTGTCAGCTCCGAGGGCGTGCCCATGGCATTGGCTCGCCTGGAAAGAGGGTGCTGGGAGGCAGCTGTACCCCGTAGCTGTCCGTGCTCCGGCTGAACAAGTCATCCTCGGTTCCCCAGCCTTGCGGATCTGGCTGGGAAGATGTTGTGGTGTTCCCTGGGAGCCCGTGTGGAGTAGTGGTTATTGCTCTAGATTTCCATTGGAGAGGAAAACCTGCCCCCCCCCTTTTTTTTTAAATGGTTTTTATAATTCCCTCGAGCTTTGTAAGCTGCGACATGCGGAAAACAACTTTAGACTCATTTGGGGTAGCATATGCTTGAGAACAATCTAATGGCAGAACTTTTGAAAGAGTTAAAAAACTGATTACAGTCTTCTGTTTGGAACTGATTCCACATATAAAGTTTAGTCCATGTATAATTTCAACACCTGACTGATAGAAAGTGAGGTTTTGGGGCAAAAAGCCTCATTAAAAGTTTTTTGCATCTTGGGAACTACAAAAATGGAATTTCAGCACCACTATTTTTGTCTGAAATTCTGTCACTTCATGTTAAAAGAATGATAGTATTCTTCTTACACATGCTTCATCCAAAGAATGTTCTGATAAAAATGATTAGATGGAATACCACAGGATATACAGAACAATATCCTCCTCAATGTATGTTCTCTTGCAAGTTATGCGAGCTGTGTAACTCAGTTTATAAAGCAGCAAAACCAACCCCTTTGAAGCTAAAGATGAGTTTCAAGGCAAACGTAGTTACTGTAAGTACCTCTAACAAATATTTAGGTTGCCTAGGTGTTATCTTTATGCGTACTTAGTAACTCTGATGTACCAGTAGAATAATACCTGTTTAAACATAGTGCTCTAAAGCATTCACATGGAAAGCAGGTGACAGAAACATCCCTTGGAGTAAGAAAGCTTTTTTTAGCTTCTTGTGACCAAAATGTCCAAGACCTGGAGACTGAAACTAACTAAATGCAGGCTACAAATCAGCCTAAAATCTAAGCAATAGTCCAAAAGGCATAGGAGAAGTGCAGTACAGAATGTCCTGGTATCACTGCTGGTTTGGTTTTGGTTTTTTTTTATTTTGAAGTTCAGATGACTTCAGAATATGTTTTGCAGTTCTTCCATGGAATGAACATTTCTCTCAGAGCTGCGTGATAGTCATTGGCCTAATCAGAACATGGAGTAGATGAAGGTTCCTTCTGGAACAAAAAAGTACAACTGAGATAATTTGCTTTACACTAAGAATAACAATTAAGTAATGCTGCAAGTTTTAGACTGCAGTTTAAACAAGTAAATGTCAACATGGCTTTTTGTGTGGAATATTTTTTGATCAGAGCTATATTTAAAGATGACCTTAACATGAAAGTTGTGATTTTGCACCTGTAGTTAAAATGAGATAAGTGGCAGTTCAAAGTGTTTGTCTTGGTTTTGTGCAACAGTTGCACATATTTTTGGTTCAGACTATCTTTATCTGTCCTCAACTCCACAAATGTTTTCACTATCTTCTCTTTTAGAATATAGAAATCTCTACATTCGAATGTACATTCTTGGTTTTTTAATCAACAATTTTGGATTTTTTTACTACATTTTGGTCTTTAGAAAGTGGATACTTCAGCTCAAACGCTCCCATTAAAGACTATCTTTTGCCAACTCTGACAAAACGTAGGTGGAAAGTCTCTCTGCCACTTGTAACTATCATTTTATTGCTAATGTAGTAACACAAATTGTTTCGCATTTATATGTTCATAAACTGTGTAATTCCCTACTTATGGGTAGAGGTTATCTTTACAAAGAACAAATTAGCACCCAGGTATGGCAGGTTTTTGTCTCATATGAAAAGCAGTCCTTGTGCACACAACATAATTGTCTTAGAATTAAGATTTGGTAGACAGAAGTTTATACACTCTATATTTGTCCATTCCATTTCCCAGAACTAGGGAAACAGTTTAAAAGCTGAATTTTAGGTAGTTTGGAGAATAACAACATTCTTATGGATTGTATTTAAAACTGAGAGCAGGGAGAAAAAAGAGAGTGGGTTTATCACCTTTTCTGAGCTCAAGGCTGCTGCGTGAGCTCCAGCAGATTTGTGTGGTCTTTGGCCTCTCATTCTTTTAGTCAACACATATATGTTGAACGTCTCATGGCACTTGGAGCCTCTGTTATCTGTTCCCTGGTCCCTGCGTTTGGAGGAGGTGGGAAGAAAGGGGAACATTGCAAAATGTTAAGGCACTGTAGTTTAAGCAGTGCTGGGAAGAGAAGTACAGGGGCTCTGGCCACTGGCGGCAAGGTAGGGAGCAAAAGTCCTGGGGGAAACAGTCCTGAGAGGCATGGATGAACCTGGGAGGAACTGGATCACAATGTCACCAGAGGGACTTGGATGCAAACCCATAGGCAGTCAGGCTTCATTAGTTCTGCTCACAGGAAAAAAAACTGCTTTCAGAATGTAGCGCTTATGTGCTTCAGAAGCTGAACAGGCATTTGCAAGTCTGTTGAAACACAGCTGTTGGGAAAGCCAAGTTCATTTGGGAAAAATATCAAAAACTTCTTTATAATGGCCACTCGGGAAAAGAAATTATTGAAAGTTCCGTAGGATAACATGGAAATAAATGTTTTTAAATGAAATTATTTAATATTGGTCCAGTATTCACAGCCTTAATAATTTTACTGTCCTCAAAATCAGAATATCCTCAAAAAAATCTTCACTTGCATGAGGTTTAAAATCAAATGTACCTCTGAAGACTGTTTTAAAGGTGCCACTTCTCATCACTTCACTGAGACTTAAATGTTTTCAGACAGTGCTAGCGTGAGTTGGGTTAGTTTGAAGTAGTGTAACCTTTGCAGAGGACAAGACACCAATTGCTTAACTCTTCCCCTTACCATTTGTGCTTAAGCCGGAATTGTAGTGTAAAATGGGGAACAATACATTTTCTACTACCAAGAGCTTCCTTGAAGAGTCTACTATAATTATATTTAGTTGCTTTGCTCATTTTCCTGAAGAAAAAAACTCCTAATTGCAGACAAAATATTACTGGGGTATTAATTCTTCAGCTTGTTGATGGAACATTGCATTCCTTTTTTAATGTGAAACAAACTAAGCACATATTGGAAGTCATCGTTTGTGTATAGAAAATAATACCCTTGATTCTGGAGCTGGGTTAGAGGAAGGTGTAGGTGACTGGTCTATCTTTCTTCTGGAAGGTAACAGTCACCTTAAATGATTGATCCAAAATAAATTAACTTCTAGTGAAATGTGTGCACACATGTAAATATGTCCAGTGCAATGAAGTTTTCTCCTCATTCCCAGCTTTTTGTTAAAGTGTACAAGCCCATTCTCCACCCAAAGGTAAGAATAAGAAGTATTGTAATCATCTAAGAAGACTGAAATATTCTTTGTTCCTGACTAGTGACCTGGCTGTAGTTTCATGTGCAGATAATGCGTGTCTTGGATATTTTATTTTTTTCCCCCCAAAAGAATAACTCTGGCGTGAACTTTTATTTATCAGGTAGCTTTAAGTAATGTGTGTCTTAGCGGTACATGACACTTGTACCATTTTGTGCAGTCACACTGCTGTCTTCAGCCGCTCTCTGCAATAGCACAGCTTGCGTGAAATAGCTGTGGAACTAAGCAAAAGTGGAAAAGAGGTGAAAATGAAGAGTTGCAAGTAGTTGCTTTCGCCATTTGAGAATAAATTTATGTGAGTAAATTATTCATGAACATCAGCAACGGAATTCCTGCACTTTGTTGTTTGGAAATCCAAAATTGTCAGGGGGAAAAAAAACACACTTCAGAAAAAAATGTTTGATATGAGTTACATAGTAAACTGCATACAGTATTGTGGATCTCAGAAAAGATTTTTCTGAATTTTACAAAGAGGAAAGATCTTCACAGGAAGGAGTTATTCCTGCGTTTGTTACAGTGACAGTGATTTATAGGTCAGTTTAAAAATAAGGTTAGTTATTTTTAAATATTTAGTTAAGTTTAGGTATTTTTATGTATTATAAGTAAATTAGTAATGTTAGTTCTCGTTTGTTCTGAACCTAGGACAGCAAAAATTAAATTGGTGGGACATAAATGTTCCTGCTAATCTGATTTGACATTTGATTTGTGATTTGACAATTTTCCTTTGAGCTATAATGTGTGCCTAATGAAACAATGCAAAGTCTGTTGGCAATCTGAAAAGGTGACATTGAGCTTCTTTGTAATCAGATGTGATTTACCTTAAATCATAATTCTTGAATGAGACTCTTGTGAGGGCTGAGAACTACTTACAGTTTCCTATTCTTGTCTCCCTCCAAAGCATTTTTATTTGTGATGGGATGTCTGGTAGTCTGTTTTCAACTTGGGAAATGCTCATTAAGATTTTAATCTCAAAATTATTCTTCCTTCTATGCAGTGTTCTCACTGCTAGCTCTTCTCAATGCACTAAAGTAGCAATGATGTGATCTAACACTATTTTATATACTTTTTAATAATAATTTCTGAAAAGCAGGATTTTAAGAAAAGCAAAGATGAAGTGTATGCAATATATACATCATAAGAAAGCGTGTTTATATCTGTCTTATCTACTAGTTTCTGTCTCAGTCAAAAAGAAATTCTTTAAAATTTATCTTTTGGCTTAACCATATAGTGGATGCTATCTTTGGATCTTAGCTCTGAAATTTTCTCAGACATGAATCTCGATCGCTGCACAGTAATTAGTTCTACTGGTTATAAACATCAGGTTTGTCAAGTTTGATCTTTTTGGGGATTGTATTTAGAAAAGATGAGTTCTAACAGGCAGTAGTTCTAATAGCTCTAATTATAGGCATAACCATAAGGAATCTGGGCAGGATTCTTGGTCTGAAACAATTTTGAATTAGTATTTGTCAGCTGGCTGAACTCCCGTGTAACCTGTCCTTTGAATGACGTCACCTATCAGGCTTCTGGCCAGCTCAGCTAAACAGGACATGCGTGACCACACACCGTGGTGGCTCTTGCTGTTTCTTGCTGCTCCATGAATACTGTTTTATTTCCATAGTGACTAATGCACAGGGAATCAGCAACATTGGTACTCATTAGGCTAATTAACTTGTTTCCAGATAGATTTTGTATGTAATTCAAAACAGCACAGTACTTGAAAGCTGTATTATAGAGATTTCAAACTTTTCTAAGCCACTTTCTCTAGGTCCTTCCTGGTGCTAGAATTAAAAGCTTTTGTCTGCTCTAAGGCAACATTCAAGAGGAAATACACGGTGCATTCAGAGACTATATAAGGAAAACAGAGAGGCTGAACCCAAGCAGGGGTCTAGATTAATTGAAGTAAAGCTTAGTATCTATCAGGTGTTTAAATAACTTGCTGTTAAAGGGCTTCTCAGTTTATTTTCATATGTTGTTTTTTAGTTTTTGACAACATAGTTACCAGTTAATTCTTTTTCTTGTGATGTTTTTGGTGTGAAGAACAAGTACCTTAATACTTTTGATAAATGCATAGCTTTCTATTGTACATGATTTTTTTGCCACAAAATTATCTTCTTGCATTTACAAACCTTGGTAGTTTTGTCTTCAAGTATATATTAGTAATTTAGAACTTTCTCCTAAAAAGTTAGATTCAAGACATTGAAAGTATATTCTTACTGTCTGTCTACCTTCACCAGACATCTGGGCTGTGCTGTGATCTAGTCTTAATATATACTGTGCTGTAGATAATGTGTGCTTATGCAAAATATTATTCCTAGAGGAATAACTGTGGCTGTATCAGTGGTTACAAGTCCAATTATTTTATTGAGATTGCCTAGCAAATACTCACTTTGTGGGTGCTTATTTGACTTGATTCATTTAGTCTGTGTGATTTTGAAACAAATGCCTATTAAAAGCAAGCCGACCACAACTTTGTTTAGCAGTTACATTTCATGGATAGCAGTCTTCTACCAATAGACTGGGAGAGTGAAAACTTTGACACGAGCTGAAGCTGTTAATTCTGTGACCTTCAGCTTGGAGGTCACACTGTAATTGTATTCCAAAATAGATGAGGCCTATTATTTTGGTTTCAGCAACCCTACAATAAGTAAAGAACCAAAATAAAGATCACCAAGCTATTCCTGCAGCTTTATAAGAAAATGTTTACATATAAATAAAAAAGGGAAGTTTTGATGATCATTATACCTGTATGGTAAGAGCTAAAGTAAGATTACTATACTTCAAAATGTGAAAATCCATCATTGCATTAGTGATAGGTAGTAATTAAAATACCTTTTCAGTCTAAAAACCAACACTGTGTGAATGGAACTAAGTGGAGCAGGTGATGTGGGACTCTTGCAGGGAAGTTTAGAGCAGCCACTTCTGCCAAAGTGCTGTGGGGGAAGTGGTGTGACGCAAGCGGTGCAGTGTGGTTTGAGCTGGCCTGGTGCATCATCAGGTGTGTGTTCTGCCGAGGTGACGCTCATTAATGTGGGCTAAGCACTAATGCTCATCTCCCTCTGCTCTCGGTGTTCTATTCACCTTGGCATGGCTGCAAAAATTGTGCTACAAAGCTTGATGTTAGTCAAGTTGCTTCATTGTATTTAAATTACCCATGTTCCTTATTCTTAGTCTCACGGTGTAAGTAAGGGATTTTGAGAACTGTTAAAACAATCAAAAAACTCTGGCTGTTATCATTTGAGACATGCCATGGTGAATATACAAAGTGTCGACTTGGAAAATGCAGTGTGGCTATTGCATGGCAAATGGAACAGAATTCAAAGAGAGTGCTGTTACCTTGGATATGGTGGGATACTTGAGGAAACAATAACTGGGTTAGTGTGAGGTAGTCAGAGAAAACATAAATTGCTTATTTGTACAGTTTGGTTTTGCGAGATTTTTAAATTAAAGTTTTGAGGATAACATAATCTTGGGAACTAGCAGAGCTTGTTTTTTCTGTATTTTTGAAAACCAGGTTGTTTGAATTCACTGGGCTTTCTTAAATTCCTTATGTTTCATGGAGGTCATTTACATTTTTGAACTTTTAAACAGAGGCATCATCTCTCAGCAAGGCATCGTTCTAAATTTAGATTGAATCTTAAATGTACCCATTAATAGTGATTTGGTTCGAGTTTCCTGAAACGTTAATTTATAAAGACAGTGCTAAAGCTGTCACTATGGAATGTAAAACTAAATTCTTATTTAATTTCAGGGGAAAATTTGCAGTGGTGAAGAAGTGTATCCAGAAAGACACTGAAAGAGAGTTTGCAGCAAAATTTATGAGAAAAAGAAGAAAGGGCCAAGACTGTCGGATGGAAATAATCCACGAAATTGCAGTCCTTGAGCTGGCACAATGCAACCTTTGGGTCATTAACTTGCATGAAGTTTATGAAACTGCGACAGAGATGATTTTAGTCCTGGAATAGTAAGTATTGGTAATAATTCCTGAATAACTTTCTGCAGTATTTGATTAGAATGAATAATGTGAAAATACTGTGTATCAATGTGAATAATGTAAAAGGTTTTATTGCTTGCCTGTTACCCTTGCTTAACTTCAAGAATTGCTAAGAAAATGACAATCACAAGAAGTTATGTGCAGTCTCATAGCTACTTCAGATTATAACAAATTTCTCTAATTATGTAGTATCTTTCAAAGCTGAACTATAATTTATGTAGTTAAAACATCTTTAATGAAATATGAACTCTGTACACTCCCTACTTGTAAAAGAGGAAGAGGAAAGAAGCAATGAGTATCTGTTCAAGAACTGAAGTCTATTTCATTGACAGTGGCAAAGATGGGATGAAATCTGTTGTGGTTTTTTTACCAGTTATAAAAAAGGTATTGAAAGCAACATCTTTGCTAAAAAGAAACTATCAAAACTCCCTACAATAGAAAGCTTGCTAAAATAGTATCTTTTTTGGGGAAAGAGAGGAGGAGGATTGAGACCTAGAATAGTTTCTTTCAAAGGACACTTGACTCTACATTTGTCTGTGTGGTTTTCTCCGCTGGAGTTTGTCCAGATGGGTATTCCTGCAGCTGTTGTAACTGTTCATCTCATATGCCAATGCCTTTAGATACTAAGGCATCTAACTAGCTTCCAAGACGCAGCCAAATGCTTGTTGTTACTGAACTCTCAGTTCTTGTTAAGCTCTATGGATTTTAAATAATTAGGAGAGGAACAGTGAGGCTCAATAGTTCAGAAGTGACTTGCCTGCTAAGATAAATCTAGTTTGTGCAGCTCTTCTCTTCCTTGACAGTGAAAAAAGAAATGGTGAGAAATCTTGGGTCCCAATCACATCTGGTTTAAAAGTCAAAAGAAACTGTATCTTTAAAGTTTGGTGAAATGGAGTGAGACTGTGTCTCCTAAGGCAAAACTCCTTCTAGAATACATTTTTTAAACTTCATTGTGCCCTTAATGAAGCAATGATATATGAAATATTCAAGTATCTTTTAGAATACTTAGATGTGACAGAGCTTCTGGGGTTTTAACTGCTGTTACTGGAGACTCATAAATGCCTGTTTTAAACACTAGCAGAAATTTAAACTAAAATAATTTTCTAGATCCCATAGGATTTAATATGAGCAGTGGAGTCTAAATGATAATTTTGTGATAATTTCAATGCAAAATTCCTAGTTTTCTTTTAGAACTCAATTTTCTTACCGTTGCAAAACTTTTAATCTGAAGTATTAACTAGCTTGTTCAGTAATTAGCAAAATTATTGTGTTTATATACATCAAATAGTCATACCTTGTTTCAGATAAATAGCTGTGTGCTGGAGTTGTAAATTACAAAAACAGTCTTTCCCTGACTTCAGCAAGTATGTCTGGATGCTTCTTTAATGTCAACGTGTTCCACAGACATGTTGCAACAAAACAGGTATGAATGCTAGTGAATTTCTGACATCTGTATGCAGAGGATTAAAGAACATAGCTAGACTGAAAGCTTCTCTAGGGCATTTCAGTTTCTATTAAGCTTGATGGTCTGTGTGGCAGATCTTTATCTCCTGAAGAAGTAAAACAAACAATTCTTGGCCACTAACTTCATCTGCTGAGGTTTTAAAGTTTCTCATCTTATATAGAATCTGTCATAAGGGCTGAGGGTTTTGCCTTGAGGAAATGTTTTGCCTTCAGGAAGAGAAATATTAATGTTACATGGAGGGTTATCTTTCAGGCACTATCAGTTTTTGACAGAAGAAGAACTTAAAATTGGACACTGTTAATATTAAGTATTGAGCAGTGGGAAGCAAGGAGGCATTACAGTGCTGGCTTCAGCTGTAGCATAACAAATTGGGGCTATCTGCATCCATCCTCACAACAGTCTCTGATTTTGGTTTGTTGTCGTAAGACCTCAATCAGGGTATTTAAGTCAGAGTTGAACGGGTAAGTAAGTCTGAAGTAGTAACAGATAAACCCTGGAATTAATCTGTGTGTCAGCTGTGTTTCTGTATTTCACTGAAATTTGAATGAATTAAAAGAACCTAGAATTTTGCTGAAAAAGGTAGAGATACAGTCTGGGAAACTTGACATATCAGATATAAAAGGAAAAAAGCAGATTTGATAACTTTTGGGCTTGATACCTGTATGCAACCTACCTGTCACCTTCCAATTTCTTTGAAAGAAAGAGCAGTAGAGAATCTGATGCTTAAGAACTGGTGTTTTATATAAGTGTTCATCACTGTTTTACACATCTGTGGAAGGGATAAATGATATTAGTAGGTCATTAGTGGGTCAGATGTTACAGAAACCAGTAAGTGCAACTTCAAAAGTCTTAGTCATTAGTATTATGTTGTGAAGAGCCTCTGAACTGAGCAGGGCCTTGCGTAAATACAGTAGACTTTTGTTATGCTTGCTTTAAAAAAAGGAAGAAGTTATCTTTATCATCTTGAAGGTACAGTTAGTATTTATCTGATATGCTGGATGAAATGTTTTTTCACCTGTAGTTATTTGGACCTGGATAATGTTATGGACTTACATGGCCATTAATATTAATGGCCTTATATAGTCTTGGACATGATTTATTGTCCTACTTACAGGAGATGTGACTGGTTAAAATAAGAGTCTGCTGGCAGGAAATGACCCATTTGGCATGGGATTCAACAGACAGAACTTGAAGCAAACCCACTGTAATCACAAATAACTGGGCTCTTCCAATGTTTGCATCTTGTCTATTAGAGTAGCAAGCAAAGTTGTTCTAGTTAGCAGTCTCAAATCAAGACTGGAGGTCTTAAAAAAGTATTAGGGGAGAACTTCTCAAATGATCTTAGTTACCCTTTGTTTGTGTTGCATTCAGTTCTTGGGCTGCCTGATTGGAAAGGTGAAGGCAAAAAAATTAAAGCATTTGTCTGAGAACTGAGAACTTTTAAGATCAGTATTTACAGCTTAATGCATTTGGATGCTTCTCTTCCCATGTCCTCTCAACAGTTAGGGATTTACAGTTTTCCTTAGGCTTTGGGGACATTGGTATGTTATGGTAGCCTTACACTGGAAAAATTGCCAGTAAGTGCACTTACTATCCAATGGTATGCCTAGCTAAGGGAAAGAGGTATGGCTGTCAGCAGCAGTAACATGAAACTGCTGGTAGTATTACAACCACTGTGGTGTGAACAGCTTGTACTATAAGCTCCATGTACAGAAAGTAGGAGAACTTCCATTATCTAGCAAAGATAATCCTTTCAAGAAAGACTTTTGACAGAGTTGAAGATCCAGGAAGTAAATTTTTGTCCATTGCAGACTGTATATAAGTCAGCATTGAAGTCAAGTGTATTTTAGAAATTGATCTACATATCTGTACTCTGGTGATTTGTACTTCTGGGTCCTTCAGAACACCAGCTTAATGTCTGATCTATTAAAGCTGGGGGAATGGTTCACTACTTCAGGTGCCCTGAAATAGGTTTGTTCAATCTCTCTCTAATGCTAAGTTAAACAACTGTGTTAGTGTCTAATAAGTGCACTTGAAAGAAGTTTGATGCTGAATTTCATACAGTTCATTGTTAAGATACATTTCAAGGAAGGTAAGTAGTCTCCATTTAATCTAAAGTCAACATAATTGTAGCAAAGATTAGTGCTCCAGACTTCCAAATTACTTTTAGTTCATTTATACTGCTTGGTATTAATAAAGTGTTAATATGCTTTTCGTTGATAAAGAGCAGTTGGATTTCACTTGAAACTAGAGAAGTTAATAGCACAACAGTACTTTGATAAATAAATTAAAATAGCTAAAGAGTTATGATTGCCATAGCTTTCAAGTTCGGAAAGACTTCTTATGTCTTACTTTTTTTCATACACTTACCTAGGAGAGGGTGTACTACAGAAATAATGCATTCTAAGTAACAGTGGATTTCAAAATGTTTTGCTATTAAATATATCCTTATCAACCTTTTTTCTTTCAGATTAAGATGGCTTGTTTTCCTAAAAACTTTGTTGTCCTAAGGATAATTCTTTGCTTTTATCGCCTAAGAACATTTTCTGACTAGGCAGGTGGGGTCATGCCCAGTCATTTGCTAAGTTATTTCATAATGACAATTTTAAAAACTACATTTTAGTGAAAAATAGTTAAATATTATTAACACCAGAGAACTCCTGGTCTGCATATATACAAAAATGATAACAGTGACATGCCTATGATGCTTTCTTAGCAGGTATTTGATCCCTTCTATGGTTAGATTTTTATTTTTTTTCCTGAAATCTAGCAGGGGAATACAAAATACTGGAGTTGAAACTATTGTTCAGGAGCTTTGCAAAACTTGGCATAGGTGTGCAGGAGGATCTTTTTGCATTTCATTTTGACATTGTGCTTCCAACCACTTCTGACTGGCTTGGCTCACAGCTTCCTGACTGTTTTGCTTAAGGGAATCAATTAAGCTCACTCCACAGGAACAATACACAAAATAGTCTTGCAGTATTGAATTTCTGTGTATTCTTGTACAGGGTTGCTGGTTACTTATTTGAATGTGGTAATTTTT
The DNA here is from genome assembly GCA_013397935.1 of Dasyornis broadbenti. NCBI lineage: Eukaryota > Metazoa > Chordata > Aves > Passeriformes > Dasyornithidae > Dasyornis > Dasyornis broadbenti. The sequence continues at coordinate 3,408,268 of VZRN01005010.1, read as the reverse complement.
GGACAGAATGAATTGTCCAGAAGGAGTTGTTCCATCAGCATCCTAAATAGCAAAGTTGAGATCAAAACCCAAAACATTGCATGTGAAGTCACCTTCCCATGTGAAACTCTTTTGTAAAGCCAAGTGTCTACGGTAGCTGGGAATGGCAGTGTCTCGTAAGTCATAAAGTGGGTGTGCGTGTGTAAGGGCTATATTTGCATGTCTCATTCTTAAAAATGCTGATGAACCTGGATATCTTCAGAAGTATTGGGAGGGACTTAAATACTTTCTTTTTTTAAATAAAATTTCTGGATCAAGGGTTTTCTACTCTCACGTTGGTAGCACTGTCTCGATTTCACTGATGGGACATTGCTTCAACTTTTACTGCCTTGACTTTTAACACCTATAATTCAGAGTTCTTTAAGTGTAGTATTAAAATTCTAGGTAGCTTACATTTTAGCATGGGTGCCTACCTCAGTTTTAATTAAGTTACAGTAATAAACAAATTGTAACAGATGCCTACCAAGTAGACACATAGAGCAAATAGGGCTTTATAAGGCCCCTCCCACCCTCAAATTACACTGTTTTTTCAGCTGGATCTATTAAAAGTAAAGTGTGATCTCACGTTTTGGATATAAATGCGATTTCACAGAATTAAATAGCAGAAGTATTTTTTCCTTATTTGAAGTGGCAGAGCTGTACCAGCAAAATCCCAGGGTTACTGCTATAAAACACATTGTGTTCGTAATTTTGGTAGTAGATCTTATCACTGTATGTGTGTTATACTTCACTGGTACAAGGAATTAAATCACTCTTCAAGTAACAACATACGGCATTCTTAAAGCAGAAAGTTTAATTTATGGGTTGCGGTAGATGTTTTTCTATTCCTATCTGGAAGATCCAATTGAAATTGCTATTTCAAGGTATTTGGTTCAGGATATTAGAATACACTAGCCCATGTTCATTTTTAAAATGTCATTAATATCTGAATCCTGTTCAAAGCTGAAATAATACTATTTCCATGAATTAAATAAAAATGGACTGAAGAAAGATGTGATAGTGTCAGATATAAGGAATTTTTCAAAAGTAATTAAAGTATTAATATTCCTTTGAAAAACTCTTTGTATTCTTGAGCTGTATAATCTTTGCTATAGAATGAAGAAAAATAATTATTTATACAGGGTTATTTGAAAGAAAATCTTAGTTTAATAAATCAAATTGTAATGCTGTACCAGTTAGCCAGCATACAGAACAGAAGTGTAAAACTCTTTAGAAAAGGTTAAGATTTAACCTGTTTTTTTGTTTTGTTTTGTTTTCGGGTTTTTTTTTTTTTGGTACGACAATCTGCAGGGAAAATTTAAAATAATAGCAGTGAGAATATTTTGGAAGGCAAAAAACCTTTTTTACTTCATGAGGTTTTTAAAAGTACTAGGACTGTAACAGCAAAGTTAGTATGGGCAAAAGAAAAATTTGAGTATATTTAAGTGTACTTTTTCTGGGGATAAACAGTTGAAATGCACCATTTTTGTAGAACTCTCATTTGCTATTATATTCATGTTGAATGTGCCTGGCTGTCTTCTGTATAGCCTAGGCAATACAATTCACTGGAAAAAAGCAAGCAAAGGCAGAGTAGATGGGTATGCATCAATAAAGATTAATGTCTGTGCAAAGTCATACTTGCATGTCACAGTTTGGTGTAACTGGAGAGGATTCTGTCCTTGGGGCTTTCACCACCTTTCCCTAAGGGATGGTTATAGAATTTCATGCACAACAAAGGGTGTATGTGCGGATTCCACAGGGGTAGTTCAACAATCCACATGCAAAGTGGCTCCATTCTAATGTTCTTATGCCTATTCTTGTTTTAAGATGGAGTTTCTGTTCAGTTTTTTTTACTTTTGATGCTACAGGGTTATATTGTAAAACAATTTTAGTTTTCTAGACCTATTGCTATACAGAGCTGATACTGCATGTGGCTTCAGAGTACTTTAAAAACATTCATTCATATGTAGTTATTTCTATATTTTTGTTATTCTGTTATTTGTTTAAACATATGTAAGCAAAAGAGGAAGCAAGCTGAGAGCTAAAATTTTCAGAGCTATTTTTAGATGAAAGAAGATTAGAAACTTAGTGCATCCCTGTATACCAGAGACTTCATAAACAATTTAGTTGCAGACTTTACATTTATTCTTTTGAGTATGTGCAAAGTGTTTTGAGGAGGATGGGAGGTGGGGCTGCTTTGCTCTATGTTTGCAAGACTTGTCTTGGGCAAATTTCCATGTAGTTTCATAGGAATGGCAAAAGGCACATCTTTTATGAAAACACTGTCCTCAAACAAAAGTGACATTCATTTGAAAGTAAAGTCAGTAGTGTTTCAAAAGCAGTCCCCAAAATTTCTGTACTATTCATATTCTCTAACCTAAATGACTAAAATCTTTGCTTCTCTCCAAAGCTGCCATACTGCAGAGAACACTTCCAAGGCTGCAAAAGCTTGCCAAATGTCTAATAACTGAAAATACCATGATTGGATTATACCTCCTGCTGATCTTGCCTATACAAAAAAAAAAAAGTAGTGCTAGTAGAGCCAAATGGGTGCTATAACTTAGTCTTTGAACTAACAATATTCCTAATGTTCCACAGTGCTGCTGGAGGTGAAATCTTTGACCAGTGTGTGGCTGAAAGAGAGGAGGCCTTCAAAGAAAAAGATGTTAAACGACTTATGAAGCAGATATTAGAAGGAGTTTCATTCTTGCACAGAAACAATGTTGTTCATCTTGACTTAAAGGTAAGATCGGTCCTGTATTTTTGTTATTGATTTCTGATCTGTTGACTTTCTTGCTGGTAATACGTCACAATAATGCCAATTTGTAATTAACACAATTTTACCTAATTATACCTTGAATGATAAAATCAAACTTCTGGGATAGAGAATCCATCAGGTCCGCAAGCCTTTTGGGGGGTTTCTGTGATTATGTTAAATATAAACTTTATTTGATTAAGTGAAATGTAATGAATTCAAAAGTCAATTTGCCTTGCATCTTAAATCGCAAACGAGTGCTCTGGGTAAGACCTGATTCATTTCTACAGTGCAGTAAAAAAATGTCTGGGTATTATATGGCCATGGAAAAATAGGTTAGTTCTTTTGATTGACTTGAGTTTTAATGAAGAAGAAGGGTGGCAGTAACCCTGGTGGGATAAAGTGTAATGTTTCAGAATGAAATGTCCATACAGGACTGGTAAATTAATGTCTTAGGTACATTTATAGCATTTTCTTCTTTTTTCTCTTTTTTCCCCCCAATTACTGTGAAACCCGATTTAAATGTCTGTCATTTGCTGCCAAACAGTTGGCCAACACCCTATTGGTATATAAATTATCATGATTTACTGAAATAAGTATTTTTTCTTATTGAAAATTAGGTTTGACCCAAATCAAGTGAAAAGTACAGTTGCCATCATATGAAAGCTTATGGTCAAGAAGGGAGTTGTAACAGGGATCCAGAAAACTATCCTCTCCCATTGGCAGCAAGCTCCAGTTAATTTTCTTTAGCTTCTATCCACGAATTCATATGGAAGATGGAACTGTATCTCATTAGGAGGTTGAACTAGTTTATTATTAAGCAAGGTGGTATAAAAAGTAACTTGCATTACATTTTTAAAAAATTCTTCTTACATGTTCTATTCTCATATTTACTAAGTATGTTGTAAGCTGCTCCATGTTTGTTCTGTTGCTGAGATCCTTACTTACACTTAGTTGTATTTTGGCACTGTTACAAACCTACCAGCAGATTCCAGTATTCAAGCTGAATGTATCCAATATATAACTTAGCACGTCATGAACCATTCATCAGCTAAAAAAGATGAATCATATTTGCACAGAAATATGTCACCTGCCTGGTTTTCCAACCATTTATTCCAATTATATATGGAATTCTTTAAAATTTTGATTGAGTCATACACACAGAATATTAATAATTGTACTAAAATAATTAATGAAAAATTTTTAGCAAGTGATGTGAGAATAAGTATTCAGAAAGACTGAAAATGAGCAGTTAGAATTCCTCAAAGTTTCAGTATGCTTAAACAAGATACTCAGTGTCTCTACAATGGTTGGCCATTGAATTTTCTTGAAGCAAAATGTGTAAAATTAAAATGTCCTTTGTGGACAGTATATATTTGTACATGTTTGTAGTTAAAGCTGTGGTGTTCCTTAGCACCATCACCTGGATAGCTGTAACTGGAAATGTGTTTTATATGACTAGAGTCCTTATTTGCAAAAGTAGACTTGGGATGTTGATTACAGCTTTTGTCCAGAAAAGATATTCATAAAAATCTTACTTAGAAACTTTCCAACTGGTCAGAAAACTTTTGCTATAACATGGAGCATATGCAGTTCTCACTGAAAAATCCATCATTGTTTTGCTGCCTTATGAAAGTTCATTAGCAGAGCAAATTGTCTAATGATTGAGGTTAATTAACATGTTTATACATTACTGCAGTGTGCAATGTGTGTTTAAAAGTGGATCTTAATAGGAGTCCTACTTGCAGTGTGATGACTTTCATGATATATAAAAGTATCAGTCTTTTGCAAAATAAGGTTTATGGAAGTCTTCAGAGTATTGGCAAATAAAAATGATGGAAATGGTAGAATTAAAAACCATGATTTGCAAAGATTAATTGATCCACATGCCTTACAAGACTTTTTAAAAAGGCTCATTTTTTACAGAACTCAAAAAGTTATGTGCTGGCTTTGACTGTGTATTTATTAACCCACTGTCCTCATCTTCTGTTATATCATATGTCTCATGCTGCTTTACCTTGCAGCTTAAAGCACCGTGGAATTTACTAAGTACTTTGTTTGTGATGACATTTAGAAGACTTTATGTTTACTGCAGTTATGCAGGGTGTTTGCCAATAGTGAAGTGTACAAATTCTTGCTAAAATGTGGTTTTTTTGTGCTATTAGTTTCACCTTTGTGTCTCTAAAGATTTCCATTTCGTTTGTGTTACAAATGCCTTTGAAAAGGTCCATCCAATTTTCTGTATGCTGCACCTTCAAAAAAGTGAAATTCAACACTCAGAAGAATTTAAATCCAAGTGATTGTCAGTATGTACTTGTCAGCTTAATATTGATATTATAAATCTAATGACCAGATCTATGACACTGGCAGCTATCTTGCTTTAGCCTCTCTTTGCCCCCTTAATAGATACAAGATTTTTCCTGAGACTAAACACTGCAGAAAGAAGTGGGGTATTTTGATGTGGCTTAGCAAGGTTGTCACCTGATCATTTTTTTCCAAAAGCATGATTCTACTGAAAGATGATTGCAACATGTCTTTTTTTCAATAGCAAAATATAATTATGTAGTCCAGTTTTGAATTGGAGAAAGAACAAATATAATGCTACCAAGTGCAAATTAATTATCACTTGACAGCATTGTGTTGATGCTATTTAATTTGCGGGGTGTGCATAGATTGTAGTCAGGAGTCTTTCATCTCCTCTTAATGGTGCTTAGAAGCTGCAAAGTAAGGGAACTCTCCTTTCTTTCTGCTCTCATTTGCTGGTTGACTTAATCTTGAATTTGTGTTTGGTAAAAGCTTAAGGTAGTTGGGAATGGAAGAGAATTTAAGAAGGCGTGGGGGCTGAGGAAGAAGATATGGGGGTTCTTTACTTTTATTTTTAGAATCAGCCTAGTGTAGTATCTTTAGACATAATATAGCTGGGGTATCTCAGCTAGTCTTTTTTTCCTATTTCTGCCCATTATTTCTTGGATAATTCCTGTCTTCAGGGATTTGAGGGGTTTTGAGTATTATATAATTAGGTAACCTGCAACATTAATGACGTTAGGTAAGGTGAGGTGTTGATGAGTTTATAAACCTGACCTTTATTATGTGTCCTTAGTCCTTATGTATGTTCTTGAAGCCAATTAAAGATACAAGAAATAAAAGAATCTAAATGGAACGTTTAAGCCTTGCTACAGTAGAGGGGGAGGTTTTCAAATGTTGCCATTTGATGGTTTTCATCAACAATTTCGATAGTGCTTGAGGGTAAAAGAGAAAGGTACTTTTTAGAATGGCCACTAGGAAAAGCCTCCAGCCTGTTTCTCTCCTACGTTCATGGGCTGACTGGTATTAGGCACACATAGATGTATTCTAGCAGAGTAAAACTAAAAGAGAAACAGCATTACAGATCTTGCTTTTCTTAAAGTTTGAGAGTAATTGTGTCAAGCTGAAAGCTATGGCTTTTTAAAGGTTTCATGCTGGTGTTTAGGCTGTCACTTCACATGAATCCCATAATGATTGCTTAAAATAAGAAAATGACTGGTATATCATTAAGAATTGATTTAGATTTATGACTCAATTCATACTGTAGACAGGGATTTTTTCTGCATAGGTGTGTTTTGCATAATACAATTTTTTCAAAAAAGACAATAAAAACTACTTCTGGCAATTGCTTTATCTACTAAAATATTAAAATACAGGGCTGAAGGGTTTCACAAAACTTTTCCATTTAAAAACTTCTCCTCATTTAAATATAGAGAACAAATAAATTTCTCATGCTTTTAATTTGCCTCTTCACAACATCACTAAATTTCTCACTGGGAAGAACATCTGAGAGGCTAATGAGGGAGGCATGGTCAGCTTTTTTGGATGTTTGCTTTTCTAATATAAATAGAGAATAACAAATCTGAACTATAAAGAATATGGTAATGTGCAGCTCCAAAAGACTTTGTACAGCCACCAGATCCCAGTTTGTAAAGAAAATTTTAAAAGACCTGTTCTTAATAGGTAGGTTTACAAACAGAAAATAGATTGACAACATCATGGAGTTAGCTTGAAATAATACCATTTAACTTTGCAGGAATAAAAAAACTTGGCTATATTCAGGTCTCACAGTGAGGAGAACTGGGCCAAGTTTTTTAAAATGTTCTTCCCAGGTTTATTTTTGTGTTCAAAAGCAAGGTTGTTCATGCGAGAGCATGTCTTCATGAGTGACTATGAGGATGGTGGGCAGAGCAGCTCTGTGATTAGGGAAGAAGTATAAATGTTTCTGTTACTCCAGCTGGATTATCAGTCAGTGGTTGCTTTGTTGTTCTTACTCTTTTGTCCTCCTCCCTTTTCAACCACCCTGATGCAAGATGATCCAGGTTCCCCATAAAGAGTTCTGCACTTTCATGGAACTTATGCTCACTAGAAGCATGAATGCAGTGTCAATTGTCAGTGCTACCATTTAGAGAAGTTAATGATAAAACCCAGTGTGATCACTGGCCTGGGGTAGGGAGGGTCAAATCTTTTTATTTTGGCAACGATATGCTTCAGCTGCAAAAAATATAAGACTTGTTATCTAAAGTTAGTTTTCAGATTTTTTTTTTTTAAATTAAGCTTGCATTTGAAATAGTAAGGAACTTCTTAATGACCACAAAGGTGCTTTGAAGGAAGACAGCCAAGATCTAGTGACATCAGCGCAAACAAATTTATCCAAAGGTGATGCTCTTAAAAACCTGTTTTTCAGGCTGCGATAGTTTTTTAAAACTGTTCTTCAGTTAGTGTCCTGTAATACACTTGTTTGTACTTTGAACAACTGGATTCAGGTTGGTTGCAACAGGCCTTCTTTAAACAGGTGCAGTCAAAATAGTTTTGCGCATTCAGGGTCTTTAAAGTGATTGGGTGTTTTTGGACACCCTTCAATGGGAGGTATTTTGCATCATCTATTGGAAGAATCAAGGACAGAAGAGGAGTTAAAAAGGTGATACAAAGGACTGAGGTACAAGTATGGAGGTACTTATATGCTATTGTTAAATGAGAGCAATTGGCATGTATTTCCAATGTGTTCTAAGCCAACAAAGGTTTGATTCTCAGTTCTAAATTGAAAATCCTGCCACTCCTTACAGCGTACGTGTCTCTTCAAAATCATCTTGGGGGAAATACAAAAATGATCCTGGGTATTGTACTTGTTATGAGAGGCACTGTTGCTACTCATGGTATAAAATAATTATGCAACATGATGTCGTAGACGTTAGATTTGAGTGATCCCAAAAATCTCTTCCTGTTGTTTTTCAGCCCCAAAATATTCTGCTAACCAGTAAGTCTCCTCTGGGAGACATTAAGATAGTAGATTTTGGCCTTTCCAGAATAATGAAGAGCAGTGAGGAGCTAAGAGAAATCATGGGAACTCCAGAATATGTAGGTAAGTTGTTACTATAGGAGTGATGAATAGTCTAGGCTTCTGGAGAGTGGAAAGAGAATTTGGAGCATGTCAGACTGGCTGTATAGTTACTGTGTCGCAAGATCAAGTTATTACGTGGATGTGGTACTGCTGTCAAAGGTAGAACTGGCAAGTCTTGCCAGTCTAATGAACTATGATTGTGTGCTTGTGTTGAAGACACACTTTAGATGATTCTTACCAGCAGTGAATAACAAGTATTACTTGAATTAAAAGTTTAAATTCACATACTCAGTCTCTGAATACAGTATTTTAGCCAGTGTATGTTTTCCTTTTTTTTTTTTTTTTTAAAAGCTCAAACCACTCCGGGCCTTGAAAATATACTTGAAAATATCTTTGTTGTGTGATGTATCTTCATAGTTATGGGGTACAGTGCTGGAATATGCAGTTTCTGGTTTTTCTGCAAGACATTTGTATACAGATTTCTTAATTGGGAAGGAGACTGGCCTGGCTTCTGAAGATGACAATAAAAGGAAAACAGTTTTTTATACTTAAAAGCAGAGAATGACAGAAACCACTTAAATAACCTGAATAGAAATATCTTGATTTCAAAAGACTGTCATGCTTCAAATGGCTTATCTTAAATTTTACCACATGGTCATTATTGCATTATTTAACTATAATGTAATGTCTGCATATGACAAAACCCACTTTTTTCCCCTCCCCGTATAGCTCCTGAAATTCTGAGTTATGACCCAATCAGTACAGCAACTGACATGTGGTAAGTTGAACATTATAACTTTACTGAAAAGGGTTGTTCTTTGAGTGGTTTTTTTTGTTTGTTTGTTTGTTTGCTTGCTTTTAAGAAAAAAAAAAGCAAATTAAAAAACTGGTTTTCTGGTTTTTACTTTTAATTTAGGAGCATTGGAGTACTGGCATATGTTATGCTAACAGGGATATCGCCTTTCTTGGGGGATGATAAACAAGAAACATTCTTGAATATATCTCAAATGAATGTAAGTTACTCTGGAGAGGACTTTGACCTTGTATCAGAGTCTGCTGTGGATTTCATCAAAACGCTGCTGGTTAAGAAACCTGAGTAAGTAAAATACACAATTGTATATGCTAATATGTCAGACTGACTTCAATGTAGCAAGTCCCAGTGTTTTCATTTTTAAAGTATAAGGGGACTTTGATTTCATCGTGCTATTACATTTCATGTATATGAAAAGAGAATTCCTCCATTTCCATCCAAGCTTATATATTCCAAATGTGTCTAAGTGTTAGTAATTAAAACTCAAATTACTTTCAGAAAACTGTATGAGCTGTAGCTTGTAGCAGTGAACTGTACACTCATTCTTCTTGCAGGTACTTTGCTGAAATCTTTTATATGAACTGAGTTTTGAGTCCTTAATTTTGGATGGGTTGGTAGAGAACCTTGCCCTTTTCTGGTTCATAAGTACACTTTGAGAGATGGGCAGTGAACTGGAAATTCCAGGTTCTCAAATAGAACAGGTGTTTTCTGTGGAACTTCACCAGTTCTTCATGGGACATGTCAGCTATTGAAATTGTCTACTGCTTGTCTGTGGGAATACTTGAAGAATATAAAGGTTGGATAACTTTTCTATATGTAAAAAGAAAATCTGTATAAACTTCAGAAGTTGATTGGCAACATGGAAGTGTAAACTCATATTTAGGGATCTATGAATTCCTTTATTTTAAATGCTGGGAGTTCATCTTGAACTGCTGTGGTCTTTTTTGGTAAAAGATAGCTGTCAGTTCCTTTTAAAACAGTCATATCCTTGGAATAATTTGTAGGGATCTCTTCTGCAAGGTACTGGATTTTGCATTCATTTGGACATTTATTTTAATGTTTTCTTTCCTCTGCAGGGACCGGGCAACTGCTGAAGAATGTCTTCAACATCCATGGTTAGAACAAAGTGATAATCCTGCTTGCAGGGCCTGGAATAAGAGTACAGAAGGGGAGACCAGTGATGCCACCCAGAAAGATGCAGATTCTGCCTCTGAAAAATCAGTAGATGCTGAGAAGACTGGAGAGGAAGAGTCAATAGTGACAGAAGAATTAATTGTAGTGGCTTCATATACACTGGGACAATGTAGGCAGACAGAAAAAGAAAAAGTAACTGAGCAGAAAGCCATTTCCAAACGATTTAAATTTGAGGAACCATTACTGCAGGAAATACCAGGAGAATTCATTTACTGAACTGTGTGGAGCGTCATAGCTTTAACTGGAAGGCAGTTTTTTCTACTAAACAAAAGTATTCTAGCCAGGTGAATTTCTGATATGCAATAAATGTTCTAGATAAAAGAAAGTGTTGATAAATGGCATACAACAAAAATGTGCCAAGTTCTTATTTTCATGGAACAGATAAACAAGATTTCAAGTGACTGACAGGAATTTAACAAAGATTATAAGCTTATTTTTGTTTCTAATTTTTATTTCTGGTCTTTTGTTGTTGTTGATTGGTAACAGAGTTTTTGTTAATTGTTCTGGTGTTCTTGAGAAGTCAACACTGGAAGTATTTTGGTGACAGATGTCAATAGGAGTATTTTAGGATATATTTTGGCATTTAATGCAAATATATAATTCTGGGTTTTCCTCAAATGCCTCCTGACTTCAGTGGAGCTATCTGCTGACCTAAAACTTGTATGAGAGGAGAATTTGATCACCTGGTTTGACATACAGATTTCAAAACCATGCTGTGTGCTTGTTTGCATCAGGTCAAAGACCCAGATTCCTCTGGTGTATAGCTGAATAGTGAGCTGAGCTTCTCTCGACAGACATGCAAGGGTAAAGAAATCTGTGCTGGAGATATGTCTAATTTGGGAGCACAATAAAATCCTGCTCCTGTGGGTGATGCATCTGCTTGTTTCAGTCACTTGTGAGCCAGCAGAGATTGTTCCCTTCCCCTCCCATGTTGGGTGAGATGTGCCAATAGAATCCAGCTCAGTGTGGCTCCACAGTGCTGGTGAGAGGGTAAAAAAGAACGACAGAGTCTAATTGTAGCTCCTCTGAAGTTATTAAAGTTCTCGCCACTGACTTCACCATGTTAGGTTAGACAATTTGTCCAGCTAATCAGCCCTTGATCCCACCTCCCCCAGAACCCAGCTGGGGTTTTATTGGGAGCATGAGGTAATTTCTGCCTTCTTTCTGTTCTTCTAACTGCTGCTTTAAGGAAGAAAGGAGCATCCCTAGGCTAAATTGCATTACCTTGTTTAATATAGCTGTCAGATGAGGAAGAAGATACTGCTTCTTCTGAAACAACGAAGTACAGCTCGTGCCTCCTGCTTCCTGATCACTCTCCCTTAGACACTTGGAAGAACAGCATGTTATGTAGCTGGGCAGGGTGAGATTAGGGAGCAGTATGGATGGGTTATAGTTCTCAATGGACGCAGTCCCTCAGAGGACAAAGCTGGCACCAGCTGGGCATCAAATCTGAGTGGTTTTTGCAATGTAGAGATCTGAGGATCTTGGACTGAGTCCCAGTTTTCTAAGAAATCTTTCATATTGATGCTGTTCCAAAGTTTAATTTTTATGTAATTGAAGTTTAGTACTATTATATTGCATACTGTTAACTATTCAACTATTTATTTGGTTTCCTTATGCTGTTCCTTTATAATAAACTCTGACAAGACTTTTCTTGCTATAAAACAGCGAATAGAAACTCTTAAGCTAGTTTTTCCCTTTTTTTTCCATGTTGGTACACACTTTCCTAATTTCAAAGGTATCAAAAGTTCCTACTCCATTTAGTGAGCAGGAGGTCAGGGCTCTGATGTTACAGTTCCTCCTTCACACAAAAGTTAGAGGGTTTACTAATAAGACCAGCAGAACTGGGATGATCTGATCAGCATGGCTGGAAAGGTGGGGGAAGAGCACTAGTACAGAAGAAAGCTGAACCAAAAGCAGTGGAGCAATGAATGTTTTCCATGAGGCTTCATTGCCAGAGGTTGGGTTGCCTTTACTTCAAGCCACATCAGGGAAATTAGACCTAAATTAAACTGTTCTATCAGGCTTTTCCCCCTATGGAATTACATACTGAGTACTCATGTAGGTAGAGCAGCTTCTTGTTCCTCGAAGATGTTCATATAAGAAAACAGCCACTAGTGCTCAGAACCGAGTTTGGATGTGTTTTATATTGTAATGGAGAGATGCCTTTCATGCTGTGGAGAAAGCAATCAGTTGCTGGACACCTCTGGCTGGCCCTCAGCAGGCTAATCTTTGAGCCAACAGCATATCTGTGTTATCTGGGTGTTTCCATAGGCAGACAGGAGCTGACCCTACCTACAATGCTGATCTGTTTCAGCCTTGTTAGGCAGGACAGTACCTTCATGGGCATCTTTCCTTTACTGTCCAGTCATTTGCCCAAGACAATTTGCTTGGATGAGGGGACATTGATTCATTAAATTCTTCTGTGCAAGATTACAATTTCTCCCATTTTCCATCATTGCCATTTTCGCTTTTATTTCCCCTACGTGTTTCCTTACTTTACCAAGTCGAGCAGAGCAGTGATGTTGAAGCATGTTCACATCCCACCCTTACAAAACAATGTTCCCAATGTTGCAGACATAAATGTTTGAAAACTCCTGGTTGCCCACAGCAAACTATTTGAGGGAGGTTTCCCAATTCATTTCCTCTTTGTGCCCACAGATCATGTCTCAGATGGAGACTTGGTACTAATGGAAAAGAGTAGGTGCTGAGCAGTATACATTCTGTCCTATATATACTGTTTTTAATGTATAACAGTGAAACTTAACATGTATACATGAAATATATACTTATTACAAGGCCAGCTTTTCTTGAATTGGCTGCTTTGAGATTTCCAGTGGGCTGCATTTCTATTTTAACTTCTCGTGCCTTAAGGTGGTTTTATACAGTGTTTTGTAATGTCATTAAGAATTTGTATAAAGTTGTGAAAGTTTAATAGTGTAAGATATAAACAAGGCATCTTACATTCACCCTATAACAGGGAAAATTTTCCATAACATTTAACTGTAGGACTATGAGCCAGACCCACACACTTGAGGCTATTTCTGTTCCAGGGTGAATGTGGGTAAAGCTGCAAACGAGGTGTTCTTACCCTGAGCTGTAGGAAGGGATTGTGGCAGTCAGCGTTCTTGAGGAGCTCAGTTACTAGTGAAGTGACACACCAGTAAGACTGGGAACAAACCACAAGCTGTGAGGAACCGCTGGTTTTCTGCAGCTCCATGAATACTGGGGACTCTGTGTATGCACGCAGGTCATCTGGGAAAAGCTGCTGTGTTGGTGGGGAACGGGCTATTGTGGAGAAAGAATCAGCTCCTTGGATCTTGTGGGCAACGTTCTCCCAGTCCCTGCTCTCTGGACTGAGCACAGGCTGGCTGCCTTTGTAGCATGGGGAGCATGGCTGCTGTTTGCTCAACAGGATGCTGAAGGAATGGAAGGGCAGATGTTTCTAGAGAGTTGCTATCTGTGGTTCTGATGGAAAAGCCATGAACTGTATCAATAAGAGGGGTAGGTCCAGGCCTAGCCTCCCTTTCAGTTGTTGGAATAAATAGCAAAGTCCTAACAAAATGCACAGCTTTGTTTCCTCTTGTTGCTATATTCACCTCTTTAAGGGAGAGGCTTATAGATTTTATAGTTGCTAAATTAAATGTTCTACAAAATAATATTTTCTTTTTTGTCCAAAGTGGAATTTGCATTGTGATTTGTCTCATTTGTCACATTTTTGTTTGCAGGTCCCTAAATATAAAAATGTGAATTTCAGTTTGTGATCTACCCCATGAATCTTGAGGGCTCTTAGGTCACAAATGCAAATAAAAATTCACTGCCCATTCTCCACTGGTGGTGCTCACAAGGGATGGGGAGGGAGGTGGGCCTTGCACCAAGTTACTCTGTGGTTTAAGATCTCTCATGAATATTTCAAGTGTTGTTCCTGGAAGACAGTTCAACATTTTAAAGAAATAGTGCCAGTTCATTGTACTTCTGATAAGGTGTTTACTGTTTGAGGAACTTTACAATAAATGAAATTTTGTTTTCTGAACAGCGGATGGGTCTTCTGTTCTTTGTGCTTTAGGAAACACCCATTAGCAGGATTATTGATATTTTAGTTTTCTGAATCACACATTTGTTCAATTTGTGCAGCGAATATAAAATGCACCAATAGCCTTTTCCACACTAAAGCAATATGCTTCCACTGTAGAATTCTTTACAATACAGATGCTGAATTAAGCTGTCATTGGGATTAATAAACAGAGTCAGGAAAAAAAAAGTACAGATGGGTGTGATAAAAATCTGTCCTAATTAAGAAAAGGTTAGGATTTGTCAAAGTGAAGAAGAGCATTAGAACCTCCTGCAGAATTAGGAGAGGAAAGGGAACTGCTTGAAGGGATTATCTTTTTTTTCTGTAAACACAGAGAACTTAATTACATTGAGTCTTTGCTTGCTTGTCCAAGTAGAATCACAGTTAAGCTGGTGATGCATTGAAATCAGTGTACCCCATCTCTGCAATTAATTTGTAATGTCAGCATACAGACTGAATTACACAGGTGCCTTTTAACTAATCCTCACAGGGAAATCTGAGCTGCTGGGCAATCACTTACCATCTGCCACCTTCCAGTAGCACCTTGTAAGATCCAGCTGGTCTGGCTGCTGGATGGAAGGTCTTGTGGGCCTTACTAAGCAAAGAGAGGCAAAGATTGTCTTTCTGAAGTTAATGAATGAAGGTCCTTTGCTCTTAAATCTTCTAGGAAAGCAAATTAATAGAAACTGGCTTTGACTGGTCAAGAAATTATATTATTCTAGTATTTTTATACAATTAGTGCTACTTAAAATGAACCAAAGGCATTTGGCCAGGTGTGATATGTCTTCCAAAGTAACAGCAAAAACATTTTTTTGTCTCCATTGCACCTGGTGTTACAGAACTGTATGGGCCCAGCTGCAGGGAACTTTGTAGTAAATTTTGCAGAAATCATAGGAAAATTAAATGGTTTTGGCAAACAGGAAAGATGCAGGCACATAGCAGGAAAGAACTGGATGTATCCTCATTTCTAAATGAGAGATTAATCCAAATGACTGGTGTTCCCTGTGCAGTGCAAGACACCTGCCCAAAATAGGAAGTGAACTGAGTGGCCCATAAGTTGGACAAAACCCTATCACTCCTTGGAGAAACACACTCAAAAGGGAACATGTCATCCCACTTAGCCTTTCTGAAGGCAGTGCTTTCAAAACATCTGTTTTTACACAGCCCCTGTGTGCTCATCAGCTCCAACTCAAATAGGTGCAAGTGTTGGAACCGTGCTGAGCAGTATGTGCTGTTCCTCAGCTGTAAATTAAGTCCTTGCCCTGAACAGTCTGCCACCTTGGTAGTTTCCTTGAGGGTGATGACTGCCTGGCAGAAACGATTAAAATCAAACTAGAGAATAAGAAACAAACATGCAATCCAGCAAAGGTCATGAAGATGATGTTTATTTTAACCACACCAACAACTGGAAAAGGAACTGCACAAATTTTCAAGCCAATTAAAAAGAAATTATTTAACATACTGAATATGATTAAGATGGTTAAAGGATTTCAGCACCTGTTAATGAAGCTGAGAGACCTGGAATTGCAGAATGCTGGGGAGGGATCTTAACAGTGTGGGGGCAGAGTAAAGAGAATGGAGACAAGTTCTTGGCAGTGTCTAATGTCAGGACAAGAGGCAGTGGGTATACCCTCAAATATACAAAATTCTGCTTAAACATAAGAAAAAGCTTTTTTTAAATGTGAGAATGGTTGAACACTGGTCCAGCTTGTCCAGAGCTTGTAGAGTCTCCATCCTTGGTGATCTTTAGAACCTTACTGGACATGCTTTCAGGCAATCTGTCCAAGCTGACTTTGGTGGGAGTGAAGCAGTTGGACTAGATGATCTCCGAAGGCTCCTCCCAACCTTAACTGTTTTGTGGGATCTAGGGTACTTTGTCAAAAGATGAATATTTTCTCAAAAAAAAAAAAAAAAAAATTTTGTTTTGTCAGTGTCCNAAAAAAAAAAAAAAAATAGCGTTTCAGTGACATGATGAAGTTAATCTAATCTCGTTCCAGTGTTCCTTAGATGAAAAGACTGCAAGACGGCTGCTCAGGTGGCCTTTGGAAGTTATTTGGGCTTTCAGCAGGTGCTGGTGGTTCTGAGACCTTTGCTCTCTCTGTTTTCCCAGCACATTCCAGCTCCCTTGGTTGCTCCTGCTGCACCTGTGTCCTCTGTGAAAGCAGCTGTCATGGGCTGTGATGTATTTAATGGGAGACATATAGCCAAAGAGAGCTTGGTGTTGAATGTGCTAGCTTGTTGCTTTTTTCTCTTTTTGAATATGTGCATCCTAAAAGAGCTCAAACATGGACAGGAAGTGACTTCTGAGGTTCTTCAGCGTCATGAGGCAAGAAATTCTGTGTTTGCTGTAGTAAAACAAAGGCAGTGAATTCATTGTGATTTTACTCTTTTCCCCCTCCACTGATTTGCTGGCTTCCAGCTTCACCTATTGCTTTCCTCCTTCTCTAGGTTTTAAGATTTGATTAAGAGAACCATTGGTATGATATAATGATACTGCCCATTCTCACAGCTCTAGTGACCCCCATGGGTTGGTTGAGATGACTGGGAGCCCTCAAAGTTAAAGCAGTGCTCCAGGGAGAAAGTGAGAGATGGAGCCTCTTTGCAAGCTCAGCTTCCCCTAAGCAAGGTAATAAAATCTCTAGTGTCACTGGTAAGGTTTGTGTGCGGAAAACTCCTCCAGGCCTGGAAAAGCCAGGGTTAGGGCCAGGCAGTGGGGTTGTGGTGCAGCAGGTTGTGAAGCCAGCATGGGGACATTGTGTGTGCCAGCTCAAGGGACAGGCAGGTGGTGAGCAAGCACTGTGCTATAGGCTGGGGTGGCTGTACCCAGGTTTCCTGGACAATTGTGCACCTTGCAGCCGCTGCAGGTCTCAGGCTTACTGAGCACACAGAGATGACAAAAGACAGATGAATGGCAATGTGTGCCAGATACTCCCAGAGTGCACACTGGGAGGGATGAAACAGCCTGGGGTTCCTCTCCACAGCCACAGTATCTTTGTAGATTAACAAAAAAACAAGGCTGCAGCCAGGGAAGTGGTAATCGATGGATGGGAAGTGGTTGGTTTGGCTTTTTCTTCTCATCAGTTTGATTTCCCACCAAACTTCTTCAGTGACCAAAAGATAGAGCTGATCAAGCTCTGAAGCACCAGGTGGCCATCCCTGAGGTGTTGTTGTTGCTAGTGGTAGTGCAAGGCTAAATCACATAGTGTGTATTTTGTTTTCGGAAACAAATAAGCAGCAATTTCAATCTTAATGCTGCGTAATGCTGTCTTTTTTTGATGAATTCTAATCCTCTCCCTGGTGTGCTGGGCTTTCATGTGGCTTGGATCAGGTCTCACAAGCGCAGTTCATTGTGACAGCTCTTTGTGAAGTTCAAACTAAAGCACACGTGTATTGTTTCATTCAAAAAGTGTTTGTCCAAGATGCCTTTGCTGTGGCCCTTTAGCATCTCTTTTCTACTTAGGCATGTGCTTTTCATGTTTGTTCAAAAACCACTTTGACCAGTTAGCTGGGTCATTGTTGAACAAGAAAATGCTCACTGTTCTTTAATAATTCTTTGCTCTAGCTCTCCCTTCTCTATCTAATGCTCATGGCTCTTGAAAAGCTTTGCAGTGCCTATGTCCTTGGTGGATTTCTTGGACTCAAATTTGGATGAAGAGATGGAGGGGTGAGGCACAGGGAATGGAATGGTTTAACCTCTGGGCTTTCCCTGGCTGCAGCCTGATTAAGCATCTCTATTACAGTGAATTCAAAACACTCTTTTGTCTGGATGTTCTTAAAGGTTCCTGTATTACTTCCTCATACAGGCAGGACAGTTGCTTGTATTTTTTCAGTGCCTCAGACTGTGCCCTAGGCTTTGCAATTGTTCGCATGGGCACTTTGGGGTCAAAGTGGAAATTGTATGGGTTTGGGGTTTTTTTGTTAGTTTGGGGTATTTGCTTATTCTTCCACTTGCTTCTGGTGATAGGCAATTCTCTACCTGATGGCACAACCAAAACCTCTTGTGATAGTCAGAGCAAACCGTGGCAGTGCTTGACCTGTTCTGCAGCCTCCTGAGCGTTTTTCTCCCTAAATGTCTGCTCCAGAACTTGTTGGGCAACGCTGGTGTGAAGCAGTGGCTTCTTCTGAGTAGCGTTCAGCATGAGCAGTGAGTTTCTTCTTGGAATTCCTAAGTTACAATGAGTGACCTCAGTTGTCTCATTATCTTTGTAATGATAACTGTAAGGGTGCAAAATCTACCTTGAAAGTGGTGTCGAGGGTGCTTCTGCTGAGCTCCACTTTTGCTGCTTCATCCCTCCTGATTTATACAAGACCTTGTTGAGAAATAGGGGGGGAAACTGAGGCAGCAAGGGAATAACTGAGAAGCTGACTTGTCCTGACTTTGGTCTGCAACTGTAAAACAAAGCTCAGTTTTGTGGCAGTTTGTTTATTTATTTCAAATTCATAATACCAGCACACACAGGACCTAACACATGACTTCTCTGGAACAGCTACTCTTCTGCAAGACATTTATTTTAGGCTTCTGCTAAACACATGAATAAACCAGCAAAAGAAAGAATTTACAATTACAACAATGATGTCAGTCTTAGAGAGAAAACTGTCTTGAGAGCACCTGCTTAAGTGAAACTGTCACTTGTGACAACTGTGTATATTCACTGACCTGGCAGGATGCAATCGATTAATGGCTCCTTTGGCTCAATGGGAGGCGGAGATGCAGCTGTCTCTGATTTTTAGCCTTCTTGCACACCAATGCTTTCCACCGGAGAGTGGTAAACAGGAATATTCTGACCATCCTGCAGTTTCAAGGTGACATCCTGAAGGCACCAGCTGACACAAACCAACGGAGATTTTGCATTTGTAGGAATCACTTTTAACATGGTAAAGTCAGAGTAGAAACAGCTGGCACAGAAAAACAAATCATTCCACACATTCATCGCTTTTAAAAATTCTCTCAAGTGTTTTAAAACTTGGTTTGTGAGTGCCAGCTTCTGAAAGCTGTTCTCCCTAATAGCATAGCACAGCCCAGATTTAAAGGTCTGGTATGCATGTTCCTATTTGTTGCAATTCAAATAAAATCCTGCCAGCTCTTCTTAGGACATTCCTCCCCCGACCTGGTGCCTTTTTTTCCTCTCCATCCTGCGGGTGCATTCCTTGCTCCACTCCTCTCCAGCCTTGGAGCCAGACGGTGTTGCTAAGGAATTATTCTGGCTTGGAAGAGTTTGAACACTGTGTGATCACTCAATGTGACTGCTGGAACCCTCACAGTGTACGACAGTGGTTACTCAAAGAAGGAAAATTGCATTTGTTGGAGACTGAGGGGGAGTCTTTTCCTTCCTCTAAGCTCTGCTCCAAACCCACTTCTGAGAAACTGCTCATGCTGCTTTTCCAGCTGGAAAGGACTATTATTTTGGGGTACTGAAATAGGATTTTTTCAAAAGCTTCTGGCACTGGCCCAGCTCTGCTTTTGCTGGAGTCAGTGCTGAGTACATACAATTAGGTAATTAGGCTGCCGCACCTCTGTGCAATGGGTTGGCAGTAGGGCTCTGCTCAGCAGCCCTCTGCTCTCAGCCCCACCCCAGGCCAAGCAACTGGGCTTGGAAGTGGAACTGCTCGTTCCCCACGGCGTAGCCTGGGGGTCAGCCCTTCTCTTCGAGGCAGGCAAGAGTCATTTTGCAGTGCCTTGGTTGCCCTTGCCTCTGGGCACCCTCCCCATCCCTGTATTGCCTGCCTCTGAATGAATGCCTCTTCCTCCTGGACCAAAAGAGCTCACAGACTCCAAATTTTCTTTTTTACAGTTGCCTTCTCTCTTATAAATAAATAAACCACTACAGCCAGACTGCACACTCAGAGTCAGATGCACTTCAGTGGCTTCGGTGCCTCAACTGCTCTTGCACAGCACACTAAACTCCTATGTCATTTAGCTCTGTCTGTATCGGTGTGAGTGCTGCCCTCGTCTCCCTTGGAAAAGCACACACGGACTCCGCACAATCCCACCAGGACGGCCAGTTTACGTGCTTGTTAGTCTCAGACCTTTTACTGTTACTTCCTCAGTGGGGTGCAAGGACACCAAGTCCTGCCTCAGCCCCACACAAAGCTATGTACAGGACCCTGCACGTAGGTAGAGTCTGACAGATTCATCTTCCACAAATCCTTTTAGAAGAAGATGCCTTATTTTATTCCTTAAGTTTGCAGAAATGTACAGAGAGCTCACTTTAAAACAAAACGCCAAGAGATGTGTATGCGCTGCTGTAGTGTAGCATTTTGCAAACTTCAGTTATCTTTACAATAACTGTGAACTGGGAATAACAGGCAACTGTCTGTGAGGAGGGGCTAAGGAGGAGTGAGGAGATCAGAGTTCAGGCACCAAGGAAGCGAGGTGTGCAAGAAATGTGGCTGGGGACCTCTGGGGTTATCCCTGGACATCACGGAAGAGGCCAGCTCTGGCACAGAGTTTCCCAAGTCCCAGCCTAGTGCCTTTCACACATCCTTTTACACTTTCCTTCCCATACTTACTCAGAAGAGAAATCCCGTAAGTCATGCTCATCTAATTATGAATAGAAAACACTATCATATGGCTAGTGGCAGCTGAGTAAAAGTTTTGTAGCTTTCGGTTTCTAAGTATAGGTAACAGAAGTACCTAACAAGAGGTTTGCATATAGTAAAACTTTTGAATTCATGTAGTAATTCTTTGCTCAGTTCCAGAAACCAGCTTACTGTTGGTAAAGGAGGTTTCCAGACTTCAGTATGGCAAAAATGTAAAGTCACTTCTGAATGATGTGGAATCAGAGCATCCTTGTACTATAATGTATCTGTTCTAGCACCTTTTTTTTTAACCATAAGGACCATACTTCTTGGATAGCTTAAAAAAAAATTTCTGTGTTTTTAGCTCACCTCACACAGCTCCAATATAATGACTCCCTTACTGCAATCCATAATACTAGATTAGAGTTAGGACTGCTGTTCAACAGCCTTTGTACCTCTGTGGGGAGGCGGGGTGGGAGGAGACAATACTTTACCTTGGCTCCCAGTATTTGTGTATGTACTGAGATACAGTTTGCAGAACACAAAACAAAGGAATGGCCCGTATTGCTTTTCTATTCACATTCAGAGAGATGAATTCAATATATTTCTCAACTAACCTATATTTTTGTCCTAATGAAAACAATAACCTTCCACAAGACCTTCAGACAGGAGTTTCCGCTTGCTTTGTGTGCATGACCTCAGCAACACGGATGACTAAAGCAAATATCCTGCTCTACTCTTTCCTCCTACCACTTCTTTCCCATTTCTCCTGGCACCTGCCCCAATACGCACCACTGACGGGAGTGGTCCATCTCCGAGTTCACGTAGAGATATCCCGCCGATTTTGTTCCAGAGACTGGTAACTTTATCTGCAAATGTTAAAGCACATTAACAAATCAGCAAAGCACATTATGAAACAGACATCTATTCCTTCTAGTCAAAGACGTAACACCTTTTTAACTTAAACTATAGTTATTTTTTATATTGTATTTCAGAGTTCGACTAAGCTATTCTAACAGCTAACACGTGTGTGGCTACAAAAGTATGTCTGATCTGCCATGCATTAATCTCTCTCTGATGAAAGAATGTACTGTGCTGCAGCTGCAACCCCCAGGGAAAACCACTTGCTTGGCAAAATATTTATGAGCAAACACCTTTCCCTACCAGAATGCATGGTCATCCAGAGGTGACCTGAACTGTTAGAGCTTACCATAACCATTAACAAGCCTGTAGGTTGAGATCCTCTGCATATCAGACCTTTAATACACACTGAGGTAATGAGATGTTCAATGATTTGGGTTTTTTCAGTGTCACAAATTCTATCACTCATCTGTTTAACAAACAAAGCTGGAGCTGCAGCAGTGACCATGGCCAATTGCACTGGGCCTAATGTCTGAATAAAAGAAGTGTTTCAGGTGCAGCATTTGCTGGTGGTGATGCAATCACACATAGAAAATGCCAGGTGCTCGCCAACAGACCCAGGAGATGGGAATGTTGTGGAGTCAGTAAATCGACCTGTGGTATAATGATGATTAACCAGTTTATTTAATGAGAATATGAATATTTAGGAGCATGAAAAAGTAGAGAAGAAAGTTGGTGATTTGTGTCTTGGGTGAGGTCAGTGGAAGGAAGGGTTTGATTTCACCCTGAGTCACCCAAGCAACCAGCATTCTTAAACAGTGACACATGAAAACACCCGTGGGAAAGGTTATCTTCCTCTCAGTCAGTATATGAGATTGTGTGGAGTTTTGCATGATTTTTTTCCTTAGATATGTTTCTGGGTGGAATCTAAAAAACATGGGAAACGTTTTGGTGCAAGGTATCATGTAAGTGCAGCCTGGCTGAAGTGAAATGGAAAGTAATTTTATGTGAGTTGGTTAAAGGTTGGGAGATTTTTATCTTACCCTGATAGCCACTTTCCTCATTGTGCCATCTGACCCATTCCTTAATGCTCCTGCTCGGTCCCTGGCATTCATAACTACTCACCAGTAAGAACAAAATTATTCCAATGTAATGAGTTACCCCAGTGAAGGACCTGGAGAGGTTGCTAGGGACACAAAGTGTACCTAGCAAAACAAGGGAAGGGTAGCCAGTCCTGGATTAAGGGGTAAAAACACTGATGGAAAGTAGTCTTGAGGCATCAATGCAGAGTGGAAGTGGACTTGTGTTTGCAAGGTTTGCTTGGGCCCAGCCCTTGGCTGATACATGGCAGCCTTGTGCAATACTTCAGCACTTAGCACAGCATTCTCCAGTCACTGAGTAACCCTCACACTCAGTCTCAGGCTGGGCAGCTGTTCTCCATGACAGGAACTTACAGGTGCTCTTAAAACCACCATCATTTATGCAGTACCAGAGCACAGACCGTAAGAAGCTGTAAAACTGCTCTGAACAAAGCTTTAAAAACTAGCTGGACATATCTGGGGAAGAAAGGGAGGCAGGTGTTATTTTAAAGCTGCATCTGAGTCTCTGAAAATGATTTTGTAGCTTACAGTGTGAGGAGGGTGACTGATGGGCTTGAGAGGTCCCTTGGCATTCTGTGATGGGCGCATATAGCACAACATGAAATGCTGCTCTTCCTGCTCCTAGGCTAATAGATTTATGCTCTGGAAATCCATTCCTCTTCCAGATCAACTGGTATCCCATCCTACTGCCTTCCAGTGCCCCCAGGTGACTCATGACCTGTTGAAAATCCCCTGACTGATCTCTCATCATGTGACATCTCAGGACGCCACCCTATGACGGCACCTGCCCAGCATTACCCGCGCTCTTTCCGTGTCCACACAATTGCTCCCATCTGTCAGTCGGATGTTGTGAACCTTAAGGGGGGGGGCACCCAGGGCTTCCAGGGCATCAGGATTGCTGTTCAGATGCTCCAAAGCTTGCTGGTAATACTGGGTCCTGGCAAAACTTTCTGGGTGAGAGAAACAGGGTAGTGAGGAGACTGTTCAATTGAAATCAAAACATAAGTTTAAAAAAAAAAAAAGGACATTTTCCCCAGACTACCACACCCTCCCTGACATATAGTCCAAAACTATTAATTAGGAGAAATTTAGTTAAAGGAGGAAACACCCTTACATCAGAGAAACAAATGTTATTTAGCTCATTTAAGTAAAGAGGGCTCTGAACACAGCCTGTTCCATTCTGATATACAGTTCAGCTTATGGCTGTGTCTCCCTATTTTTCATGCATTTGTAGATTACCTAAAAGGATGGGGAAACAGGAAGAAAAGTACAAGGATGAATATCTGAAATGTTCTGATAGTAATTAATTATTTTTTTTTATTGGAAGTACATAAAATACTTTAAGAATGGAGACTATCTTGCAGACATTGAGACAGGAACCGCTGCTGCTGTGGAACTCTTGCTGTGGTCTTGGTACAGCTTTCCAAGTGGCAGCCATGAAGCTGAAACTCTACTGACAGATGCATTAGAAGGGAGGCATGAAGAAGCACCACTCAAGTTACTAGTCAAGCAGCCACAACAGCACCAGAGATGGATGCCGCAGTGTTGGCACATGGAGGACGATTGTGGCAAACTGCTGTTTATTAATGTCTGGTTGCTCTGTATGGCTGTGAAATGCTGTACCATGATTGCCAATGGACACGGCAGAGCTCAGGGGCTGGAAACTTGCTGACCCTCCTTATGGAGACAGAGATTTGCTTATTAGTTTTAAGTCTGTCTTGCTGGGGTTTCTTGATAAGCATAACTTCACTCTTTTGACATCCAGAAGGGCAGAGTTAAGCTAAGGTGTGCAGTTGTGTAAATCCTACTCTGGCAAACTTGCCCTCACATTTCAAAGGGTTTAAAATAAGGTGTAAGGTTTGTTTCTTGGTCTCTTACCCATCAGTATTAATCTTGGTGCATGAGGCATAAGGATGCTGCCCCCTCTCCTGTCTGTGAGCAGACAGCATCCAGTTGGCATAGAAATAGCTTTGCTAGGCTGTGGCCTGTGTTGGTCCTCCTGTGTCCCCCTGGCACATCCTAAGGAGCTCCAACCAAAGGGGTTGCAGCATGCCAGCCCATTAATACCTATAAATCATGGTAAACAGCCACCCAGACCACATTAAAAGTATGTTGTGTTCATCCTGCAGGTTGGAGGATAAATGGATTCTAATTTCCTGGTGCTCCTTCTCAGCTATTCCTTGTTAGCATCTCATGCATTAGACATTAAATGCCCAACTAATCCATTTGTCCACACATCTTCTGGTAGGAGACCTGAAAGCATGCTGGAGTTGGCTGAGCAGCCTGCTTCCATGAGAAGGGTGTGGATGTGACGAGAGTAAGTAGAAATAGGATTACCTGAGTATTTATACAAGCTTGCATAGAGACCAAATGCATACAAACTACCCTTCAGCCTGAAGGGAAGGGAAGGGAAGCGAAGGGAAGAGAAGGGAAGCAAAGGGAAGCGAAGGGAAGCAATCCTCTCTCACCACTATGGAGGCCACTCGCTCCTCACAAATCCAAGTATGGGCCAGTTCTGTGCACTAAGCAGAAAGAACCAGGGGAGAAAGGTTCTCAGTGTGGCTCCTGTGTCTGTTCAGAGGATAGAGAAGGACATATTTGGCTGCAGAAAGCGTTCTTTCAGCAGCTCGGCTGGTTTGTCACCAAGTTATCAGGCAGCTGTTCAGTGGCCACTGAAATTGCAAGAAAGCCAGAAGCAGCCATTGCAATGTGCCACGTGACTGCACAGCCAAGGCTGCAGGGAACCAACCTCGGACTTGCTGTGTAGCACAGAGGGTGACTACCCCACGAGATTTCTAGATAACAGTGCTGAACCTGAAAATCAAAATATGCTAATGTCCTTGTTAAAGCCAGATTCAATAATTTAAAGTGTACAGATCATGTTTCTGTCACGGACTCCAGAGCTTGGGGGCATAAGCTGCCTAAAATTAAAGCCTGCTTTCCAGCCTTGTCTGATTTGTTATTAATATGTGTAAAATGAAAGGGAGGTTTCAGAGCTTGTCTGAGGGCTTGAGAAACAGGCTTAGCTACACTTTTTTCTGGCAGCACCCTCTGGTATCAGGGTAGGTGAAAAGCAATAGCATTTGATAGCACCAACAAAGGAGAGGCATAGGGCCAAGAGGCTTATGGCACCCCCTGAGAGAGAGGCAAGTCTATTTCTGCTCTGATGCTAAATATCTAAAAGCAGTTTTAGAAAAAATAAACATCTATAATTTGAACCAATAATGTGGATTCTTGGCCAAAGACACATAGCAACTAGAGATGTCTATAAACACCAACGTCACCTGTCTAGCTTTTCTCTTTGTCCTGGGCTTCTCAGTGCTGACTGCTATTATCTGTACTTCATTCAGGAAAAACTCATGATTTCTTAGCACCTCACAGGTGTATTGTGTTTAAGGGCCAGCACCACACAGAGATTTACAGATAAAACTGCTAGACTTCAACACCTTCTCACAGATGATCCTCTTTTACTGCCCAGTTACAAAATCTCAGTTGAGAAATGAAACCGGTGTTACTGCCTAAGCTTTCACTTCACCTTCAGGAAACCCCCAAAAACCAGACTTTCTTCTGACCACACCAGCCTGCTCCCTCTGCGATATCTGCCTCTGGAAATGCATGCAGCAGCACCTGGGAAACCAGAAGCCCTGGGGATGAAAAAAGTGGAGCCCACAGAGGCAGAACCCAGAGGTTCAGCCACACTTCCCTTAACTTCAACTGTTTATCACAATTTGCATGCTGCTATTTTCCGCACTACACAAAAGCCAGTGAAAGGGGTAGAGGAGAAATAAGGTTGCTAACAACACCAAGACTTACTTTGCATAAGATTATACATCACGATGCATCCCCCACCACTGAACAGTCCCATGAAAACAGCCATTTGCTGTAGTTTTCTTAGAGAAGCTGGCATTTTTCGTCTCTGAAAAGGAGAAGACATTTGTTGTAAAAGAAGAAAGCCAAAGGGTTACTTCCCCCCTCCTCCTCTTTCCTAAAAGCCTTTTCCAACCAGGCCTGAATGAAAGCGCAGTGCACAGGCATCAAGCTCTTGCTTGCTGGGGCCCCACCGTGTGCCCAGAAGGAAGAGTGGTGAGAACAGAGCAAACTGGGAACCCAGCTGGGTTGAATGTGTTTATTCAACTTCTTTTAGTGATGCCACCACTTCGCTAATTGTCGAGAAGAAAATGACCTCCCTGGTGTGGCCGGGGGCCAGTGCTGTGGCATTGTGGCAGGGGCTCTCAGTGCCTGTGCACACTGCGAGCATTCAGGCTCCGGGGGCCGGATTTCTCTCTCGAGTAAACTCCTCTAAAGTAAACACACTCGCGGCAGGGATGGATCTGGCCTGGAGTGGTAAGGGACAGAGCCAAGCCACACAGTGCCAGCAAAGATAATGGAGCCAGGGTGTGTGTATTCTGTTGTGTTAATTTTTTTCCCAAGCTGTGGATAAACAGGAAGTCTCCTGCAAGCCGTTTTTCTTCCTTCCTGTACGACCCCCAGCCTACACTTGCCCTTTTAATGAGTCACAATTTTGACATTTGAATGCATGACCCAGCAGAATAGGATATACTTGCATAGTTTGAGTAAGAGGGGGACTGAAGAGCCTGAGCTAATGCTCCTGCCCACAGTAGGTTAGTAGGAGTCAAGCTGAGTTGTCAGTGGAGGCGTAGCACTTTGTTTCAGGCTGTGGCAAGATGGGACTTGAACAAGCATCTGAGTATTGGCTTATGCTCTTGAATCTCTTGGAGCTGGGATGAGAGGGAGGAATGGTCTTGACAGCAATTAAAAAAAAAATACCAAAGAGTTGTTCTTTTTCAATGGGCACACAGGCATATGAATAATTGGGGGAGCTGTATAGAACTTCTAATCCCAAAGGCTTCACACCCCAATATTTGTCACACGACAGTGTGGCTTAAATGCTACACTCAATGAGAGCTGATTAATAAACCAAGGCCCAAACCAGTTACAGAAATGTGACCCGGGCAAGGCCATTGGAGCCCCGCTGTGGGAACCAACTCTAGCATCCCTCAGGTATGTGTTAGTCAGGTATTGTTCAGCTGACAACCACAGTTTAGCAAGGGTGGAGAGACAAATGTCAGGACTTATTTCCATCGTGGCCAGGTCAGGGTGACACAGGCAGCCTCCCTCTGTTCACCACTCAGCTGACATAGCCTTACACTGACACTTGCATGCTCTAAACTGAGGGAAACTCAGATGCCCCAGGGAAGTGGTCACAGCACCAAGCCTGTCTGTGTTCATGAAGGGTCTGGACAATGCTCTTGGGCACCTGGTGTGATTCTTGGGGTGTTCTGTGCAAGGACAGGAATTAGACTCTGTATAATAAGACTCCTTTCAACTCAGCAGATTCTATGATTCCACTAAACTGTGAATGCAACTCAGGTATAAATTTCATCTCCTGCCCTGTTGGCACTAGCACTCAGTTGTAATGCATGCCATTCCAAGGCTGAATGCTTTCCTTGTTAACTAGTTTCCTTGCTTTTTAAGAACCCTTAGTTACTTAAGTTTACTATTTAAATTACTTCAGATTTGTGGATGGCTAGTAGTGATAGCAACCCAGAAAGGCATGTGGATGTTACATCTACTTTATGCCCCAAAATGCATAAACTGTGCCATTAGTATAGTTAGCTATTATCTCTCTCATTCCTAATCTGTTTCTCTGATGAGTTTTTTTCTTCTTCACTTCCCCTGGGAAACTTGAATGGCATGAGAAGTTACAGCAGAGGAAACATATGAGTGTGGTTTTACAGAGAAACAATGATAGTCATTTCACAAGGACAGTGAGAAATTTCTGCTCGCCTGTTTGTGTATGCAACTTTCCTGAAATCCCCACAAAATCTGATTAATAACCAAGTTTCTTATAAGATTCATCTGGCCAGGAGGACGATCTGAAACCACCACCACATAACAGGGATGGGGGTAAAAACCCCATGGTAAATCTGGAGGGAGGATCAGATATAACAGTTTGTGACCTGAAGCATTTGTTTTTGCTCCTTTCAAAGTTGTGGCCAGGCAAAATTTGCTTTCTGTGAGTAAATTCAGGGTAATTGAATGCAAATGTCTGGGGGTGGGGGCCGCTGCTGGCAGTTTGCTGAGTAAGGGTGGGAAGACAGGGAGCTCTTGCGCCAGTGAGAAGGTTTTGACTGAAGTTCAGGGGACTTGCCTAGTAAACAGCGGAAATTAGAGGCTCCACAACCTGCTGTCAGTGGGTTTGAGGTTTGTTAGGTCTCACAGTCTACTCACATCCAAACACAGGAGATGGATGGAAAGCAAGAAAAGCTTAGTGCTGATCTGTCACATGCTCACACACACTCTCATCACCACCTCCACTCCAGTGTTGCTGTGCAGAGCCTGTGCCATCTGGCAAGGGAGTTTGGCAGCTGAGAAATGCTGATCCCATTAAGCACTGCTGCCCCATGCGGCATGCCTGGCTGCTCCTGATGTGCTGCCCCTGTCCACAGCTGTCTTCTGTTGATGCCCCTGCTGAGGCAGAGATGTGGAGAGCTCAAGTGCACCCAAGTTGTGCACCCAAGTTGTGCACCAAGGTCCTCATTATGGTAACAGGTAGAACATCTCCATTGCTTGTTTTCAGTCACAGTCCCAGTCCCACAGCCCCATCACTGTATAGCCCTTGATGCTCTGCTCCTACTTGTTTCTCAGCTGTTTTCCCAAGCCAGTTCTATGACAGCACACTGCGGGAAAAGGTTCAGAGCTACACATTTTAACAAGTCTGTCAGGACTGCAAACCTTCTCATCGATCCCACAATTCCTTGCCAGCCTCCAAAACCATGGACAGAAGTGTCCTTGGAGCCCAGAGCATCCTCACAGGCAGGTTGCTGCTTCCCTTCCCTGCCATCCTGGTCCCTTGTGGAATGGATGCCTGAATATTGCAGCCTTGAGCATCCTTTGGCATGCAACTGCTGACGACTTCTGAATGGTGACAGCTTGTGGAAGACCAAAATGCAGCAAGGATCTGCTGTCTGCAAGGACTTGTCAGTAGGATTTCTGTCCTATGACCAACTGTCTTTGCTGCTCCATTGGCTGCTCAGCTGAAGTGCCGTGGGATGGCTCTCTAAGGAACGGAAGCAAAGGCATGACCAGAGGTCTGCCTCCTGTCCTGAGCCTTTCTGAACATGGCTTACAGATTGCAAACTCTAGAGACTCTTACAGGGAAGGATCAAACCCCCTCCACTTCATTTGCCACAAAGGGAGGAACTGTAAGTATTTGACAGAATTTTATAGATAAAACATGCAATTGCCTCCTAAGGAGGAAGTTCATGCTGCTATCTGTGGTGATCTCCCTTGAGAACCTGTTATACCACTAAAAAGGTATGCAAGTCAATTGGTGGAAAAACAGACTTTTTCACAGCTGGTAATTAAAAAAGCACAATTTCTAAGCTATGCTGTTCTGCAAAGGCACCTTTCCCTCCATCTTATTTGCAGTGGTAACAAAGATTAAGTGGAGATCAGCACGCACAAAACCACTGAACCTACCGTTACCAGAAGAAGAGACCTTAAATTGTTAAAAGTAGTGTTCTCAAAAAATAACTATTAAAGAGCAGAGCACCGTAGTAACAGTGACGTTCACTATGTGCCTTGAAAACAGCAGGATATAGAGAAGGCTTGACTTTGAAGCTAAGTGGGACTCAGACTGTTAACAAGATTTAACAAACTCTCAGGGTCACATGTGAAATGGTGGTTTACTGCAACAATAAAGGCTGTTTTTAATTAGACTTTGTTTTCTCCACAGAGGATCTTCTAAAAATAGGCTGCTTTAAGAGAGTCACCCTTATTTTGGCAAATTGGGTTTTCTGTTTGGTCTCTGAAATTTGTGTGGCAGAAGTTGGGCTCGGTCACCTCCACCAAAGGCAGTGGAGAAGGCCATTTTCACCAAGCACAAACATTCATTTTATTTTCCCTGGAACAGAGCAAGGGAGCTGGGGCTGCAGGTTCCATGGGGAAGGCATTTCCCCCTCCTTCTCCTCGTCCTTCTCCTCCTCCTGATGCTACCAAACTTCACCGGCATCTCCAGGCTCTGGGTGCTACCACAGACCAAACAGCAAACAATAATATTGCTCTAAAACAAGGGAGAAGCAACCTGATTCATGCAAACTCGGTGTGATCACTGCTGCCTACCTCAATCTGGGTCACTGCCTAGCCACCTGGCCAGGACAATACAGTGCCAGGCCACCCATGTAAGCAGCTGGGAGCCTTTAAACCACCTTGAACCACTGTAGTCCTGAGGTGTTGGAATGACACACTAAATAGGTGCAGCAAAAGACTACTATTAAATTAAATTAAAATTTATCAACAGACCTGAACACAGACCTGGGCACCTAACTTCAAGGCTAGAATTGTTGCTGATCCTTCTGCAATGGAACTCTCCCTTGGGCTGGTGGGTTTTTAATTGGCCCTAGGCACAGCTTTTCAGCAAACCACCCAGGAAGTCACAGGAGATGAGGGGAATGTCAGGAAAACCACACACAAGCACAC
Organism: Dasyornis broadbenti; assembly: GCA_013397935.1. Taxonomy (NCBI): domain Eukaryota; kingdom Metazoa; phylum Chordata; class Aves; order Passeriformes; family Dasyornithidae; genus Dasyornis; species Dasyornis broadbenti. Next base: position 3,377,071 of record VZRN01005010.1, on the reverse strand, counting down.
ACTTGTATTTCACATTCTTGCTTTCTTGCCCATCCATTGATCTTCTAGGATCCATAAGGCAGGCATCTGTGTGTAAGTCAATTTCTATACTAATAACATGCTAGGACAACATTTTAGAGACATCTTTTTGACACTCGCTGTCTACAACATACCTTCATCGTTAGTACTCTCACCAAAAACAGGACAACAGAGCAGAAGTGTTCTGACAGGATTTCAGCATATTATTTTCCCCCTTTTTTATGGAAACAGCCTCAACATATTATTTACCTGATTTATGAGATGTAACAGCACAAATTTTGCCCCTTGCCAGCATGTTCAGAAACATCAAAAACCTTGCATGTATAGAGTGCCTTCACCAAGACCTCAAAAACTTGTAGTAAAGAAGTTTGCTTAATTCATAGTGAAACCAAAGTAGGATTAATATTTTTTTTCTCCCCCCGCCCCCAGTGGTTCTTCAGATGCACTAAAAACGCATATTTTGCCATTTAGGGTAGTAAAACACCTTTCTAGACAGCTTTGAAATAGTCTCTTCCAGGGTCTCTTTTCAGTTCCTAGATGTGTGCAGCTTGCCCTGATGAGAAAGCTTTGAAGGGGCCACTCCACATATGAGAAAGACTACTGGCAAGAAAGCCAAGAAACAGTGTTAAGTTTATTTTCTGCCTTTGCTACTAGCTAAGTAAAGGGAAAGTAGTCAATAAAGTGATTAAGGACTCTAAACAGCCACCTCACTCTTGCAGTTGTATCACTTCTCCTGCGGCAACAGTATGAAGCAGCTGGCCTTCTCAGCACAAAATTTGCATGGTGCCTTCAGATATCTTAGTTTCATTTCATTTTTCTCCTCTCTTGGGCACTCTTATTTTCATATTTCTATTCTATTTACGGAAGAGAATTTCTATTCTGTTGTCACAGACAACTTCCCTTTATGCTCTTAAGCTGCACCTTCTTATCCAGTGGGCTCACCTGCACTGCATTTCTCTTCCTCCTGCCCACCCACCTTCTGCCCTCTTCCTTGCAGAATATTACACCACCACCTTAGTGCTGAGCAGACAGAAGCAGTGGGGCCATCATTCCTATTGTCCAAGGAGTCCTATTGTCTCCTGCTGTCCCTCAGTTTATCCCTCTGCGAATAGAGTCTGTCTTCCTAAACTGCAGGTGTAACAAAGGCAGGTTCCAAAATCCCTTTTTAATTTTCCCTAAGTTGGGAAGATGCTGCAGCCTTGTTTGTTCAGTCTCTTTGAAGGCCAGGCCCATGTGCCAGCAGCTCAACAACCTGCTCCAGATCACTCTCCAACACAACTAGAACTGCCTGTACTTTGTACTGAAATACAAGGGATATATCGCAGAAACAAGGCACGACCAGGGCATATTATTAGAGAACCAGGATAATTATACCTACAGTGTGACCCCTTTTTGCTGCTATTGGAGGATGGCATTATAGGTTAATGCCTAATAATCTGTCATTAACATCCCTAATTGTATGTTTCTGTAATTGGACACCACGGAAGAGGGAAGAACGTATGAATGTTCAGCTTTTGCATTTTAGAGGTGAATTGCAAAGGATTTAAGAGTAAGAATTGGTAAGTAGGGTAAATTAAAAAGTTGCATCCAAGGTGCAAGAAGAAAAGATCAGTGGTGTTTACGGGTTTAACAGTGAGTGGTTTACCTGAGAAAGCTGTGGGACAGCTTGGCTTCCTTGCTGCTGGGAGTGAGGTCATGAGTGCTGCAATCCAAGGTTCAAAAGAATTGCTCTGTGCTGTCCCTGTGCCTCCCCACAGGCTGCGTCACAGGCCAGCTTCCAAATGGGCATGTTAAAACAAAAGAATCACATAAAGAAATAGCAAATAGAGTCCTCTGACTGTCTCATGCTCTCATGGTGAGAGGGAATAGCACTCTGTGCTTAGCAGAAATGGACTGTCAAGCCAGTGAGGCTTTCATAGTGCGATGTGTGTTTTCCGTATATAATTTCCTAGAATAGGTTCACTAAACCTGCAAGGTAAGGGAACAAGGAAGAGTACAGAATCATTTCTCATGGAAAGATCAAAGAGTTTGCAATTCTTTCCATGCAGTGGTAACTAATCTTTCTCAGCCGTTTGTGGGCATTTATCTATGTCCAATACACTCATTATGCTGAAGACACTGACAAAATCTCAAAGCCAAAACCAATGACCAATCTAGCTTTAAGTCAACTTACTAAATCCTGAGATGTGGGGAAAAAATCAAAAACCACCAGGAATCTATGATAACGTTCTTGTAAAAAGGTTACCTTTGCCTTGTAAAAAGTAAAGGAAATGGTCTCAGAAGTTCACAGAAGTACTGCAGATGTCATTGGGCTAGGAATTCTGTGTGGCTATATTAAAAGTTAGTACCAACCTGGAAGTTAAGAGTCTCTAACTCCAATCCTGATAACGCTTATGCTTGTCTGTAGTCTTACTAACTTCAGTAGTATCATCCACATGCACACAGTAAACAAGTATGCAGTAGACAGTGACCTAAAGAAACTGAATTCCAGGGGAGGCAGTCACAGGGAAAAAATGTTTAAAGCAGGAATATAGCATAAATCATACGATGCTTGCACCGTTGTCTGCCATTAGAAAAGGGGGATAAAAGATGTGGTCTGCTCTGCTGTGATCAGCCCGTAGCCTGGCTTACAAAGCTTTTAAAAATATCAGCGAAGCTGGGAAGGTTTGCAGTCCTGTGCCCAAACACCTTGCTGATCTAATGTTTTTTATTATATAATATTATAGCACTACATACTTCTGGCACTTCACAAACACCCTGCTCTTATTCTTACTTCCTACTGAAAGCCAAAACTAAAATGAATGGTACCCTAATTCCCTTCAGATCCTCAGATGGGGTAAGTTTATTTCAAGTGCCCGTCTTTATGCCCTCTCAGATGGGCCTCTCCTTCAGGAAAGAAGGACCCTACCCTTCTGAAAGTCAAGTCCCTTTTAAATATATCAGATCAACACTTACAGCCTAAGGCTTTAAAGAAAACTAATTAATTTCGAACATCTTGGACACCTGGATCATTTCCAGAAGTTGGTCCTTGCCCTTATGAGCAGAACTGGTTCAGTATCAGCTAAATCTGTTAACACAAATTAGGATCTGGGGAAAAGCTAACCTCGAAGACTCGTGACTTTTTAATAAGCACTGGAGACCAAAACAGCACAGGACCAACAGGGATTCTGACCTAGAAACATTCTATTATCAGAAAGACAAAAAAGGGAAAAAATAATTATGATGGGAACCATTAAAAATAAAAGAAAGTTCCCATAGTACTTGAAGGTTTCTGTTCAGACAGATCCAGCTTGTTAACTTGTGCACAGAGCTGTGCAAGATGAAGAATGCAAAAGGGCAAAGGAAGCAATGGAACCTGCCACACTGCATGTGCAGCATCTGGAGTCAGAGCTTTGACTTCATCTGGGGAGTAGCTACTGATTTATCCATCCACCCTTGGAAAAAGGAAAACATATACTGGATGCTCACAAGATAGCTGGACATGAATCAGATTCCCTTCCAAAAATGAGCCAGGATGAGAGGAATTTCAGAGAACAGCTGACTGCAATCCATATTTTCCTCCTCAGAATATGTGTGGGAAAGATTTTAAGGAATAAGTCTTTCTCTGTTTAATAATTTGAATGTGATTCACTAAATCTTTGGTCCTTCAATAGCTCCTGTTAGGGAAGGCAAGGAATTTTTTTTTTTTTTTCGTTTTGTAGAACTGTGGCAGAAAAACACAGAACAAATTCACAGGAAGCCAGTGCCAGGTCAGGCACTCGATTCCCAGAGACCTGGGCTGTTCCCTGTTCCCTGCCCATTCCTTCTCTTAGGCTAAAACATGCCAGAGCAGACAGATTCAGCACAACTCCAGGGCTGTTTCCTATAGTAAACCTACCTTTAGACATATGATGACAAGATTTCCCTATGGAGCTACAGCATAGAACTTTGTCCAACAAGGAGGTGTGACAGTCCAAGAAGTGGACAAAAGCACAGACCACACCTCTATGTACCGTTGATGGGTGAGATTTTTCAAAATGTTGTGTGCTTTGTGTGTGCTCAACAGGTGATACCTTTACAGAATCATTGTCTTCTAAAAGATCTTTGAAAATTCAGCATCTGCTTTATGGCATTTTCAAGACACATCCTCGTTGGGCGCTTTCAAACAGGGCTGCTAACAACATACACTATTTCCTCAGAAAACACTAATCCTCAAATACTTGTTTGTGGGGTTTGTTGATTAAATGCTAGATTACCAAGGGCTCAGTACAATGAAATTTGACAAATGTGGCATATGTGAGACACATAGGTGGGCTGTAATCCATTCCTGTTCGTTTACGTTTTGTTTTCCCATTACATACAACTCAGCTCTGTGGTGGTGGGAATTAGGAAGAATGATGGATACCATTACTTTTACACAATGTTACTCCCAGGGACCTCTGCTTACACAGAAAAAGTCCCTGCTTAGTGCTGCCTCCAATCTATCCATGACTTTTGTGGTTCATATGATACCAGCATAAACAAAGCAGGAGACAGTACTCCAGGTTTCACAAGCCACTCAGGGACTGAGTCACTGGATCATGGTGGCTAAAAATATAAACTTTGAGCGTCTCAATCCACACATGCAAAAATAAGTGACTGAACACTCCCTGGTTCCTACTTTGCTGGAGGATATCAATATTTAATGGCTGCAAAATGCTCTGACAGCTTAAGATGTAGTTTTACTTTGGCATGAATTTACCCATGTATTGTACACTCATGTTAAAAGGCACGACAATGTGTTCCAGACCGAAAAAAAGAAATATTTTGCAGTCTGGCACAGAGCATGTTGTAGGACCAGCAGAATAATTATAGCAGCTGCAGTTGGCACTTATTAGAAAATTAAAGAAGCTGTTAACAGGTCATTAATAATCTGTGACTACCTGCCTTAATAGTATTCTTCAGTCGACAGGCATGAAGGTGAGGGGGTGGAGGAAACGGTCACACCTTCTTCTAAGTCACTGTAGAAGACCGATACCCTTATTTTTCATCACTTTGTAATCTGCTTGTTTACTTCCCTCCTGGTGTCTCTTCCCACTGGCTCTTCTCTCGCTGCTGACTCTCACACCAAAGGACTGCAAGGCTCTTGGCCAGGGAAGCCACCTGCAACAGCCAGTCCCAGGGGAAAGCCAGCCCTCTCTGCAATGTCCCAGCCTGGTAGCTGCTTCTCTGTTGTTCAGAGCTGCCTCTAAACACTCCTGAGTGTGTGCTCCTGCTTTTAAAGATTATTTTATTTGTAAGGTATCCCTGTCCATTTACAGCATACTAGGACTTGTTCTCTTGTGTCTTGGTCCTTGCCTCCCTTGTGTAGGCATATGGCTGGAGGAGGAGAGAAAAGCAACTTGTTTCTCTGCTTCTTCAGACAAACACATGCTCTCCAGAGCAGACAGATGCCTTAAAGTCAGATCCAGGGCATCAATTCATCTTTTTGGGTTCAGCTGTAGAGTATAAAGCATTTGCTGGCTCTGGTCTAATGCTTTTTGACATTGTCAGGCCCCCTTCAGTGAACTACTGCCTTGTAACCAACTTGACAGCAAGTATTGTTCTACATTTATTAATACTGTACGTGTTATCTTCCAACTGACAGGTTCCAAGGCCAGGCATCAGCTGTGCTCAGCTCTGATTCAAAAAAAAAAAAAATTCAGACAGCAGCACAGACCTCCTGCTGTGAGTAAGTAAATAAATAAATAAAAGCATGCCTTCACCATGCTGCTGCCACACGGTTTTATCCTTTCAATCGCAGTTTTGCAGTAATTTTTTCTCTTATTTGGGGTCTTAAAATCTGAAGTACCCACTCCCCTCCATCCTCCTCTTTTTGGCTTCTTTAGGAAAAGCCATTTGGGGTATTTTTTTCTGAGTCTTCTTTCAATTTAGTCCTTGCTCTCTCATTTGGATGCAAACCTATATTCCAGAAACTTGAATCTACATAAAATTTAATTAACTTCAGGAACTGTTTTTCCTCTTCTCTCCTTTTTTCTTTTTTGTACTAAAGCCACTATAATTTTCTATTATTGTTAAAATGATCAGCTTAATGGGTTATGTTTACTCAGTCAATAAGCTGATGATGCCCATGACAGGAACAGAAGTGTTTGGTTAGCAGCAGGGAAGAAAAAAAAAATCAATAACTCCAAGCATTTGGCAGCTTTGCGGGCAGGAAATAATTTGTATTCTCTGGTTTAAATCAATGACCTTCTTTTCTTTGCTGTTCCAACAGGAAATTATAAACTCTGTGAACACTATTTGCATAGTGCCTTCTGCAATACACTTGTATATGCCTGGGAAAAACAATATATTAACCTCAGCAGTGCTTCTCTGAGGTCCCTGTTAGAGAAACCCAGGCACTTTAGCATAGAGCTTTTCAGCAGGCACTTGTATTTATTAGAAACAGAAATAGTCTAGAGAAAGACATAAAAAAAGCTCCTTCGCCACTTCCAACAGCACGAGCAAAAGATGAAGGCATTATTATTTGATAACAGGGTTGTCTACTGAAGAGTATCAAAAAATGCCTTCTTTGTAACTTCGCAAGATGTTGTATTTTCAGTATGACAGAGAGAAACTTACTACTTCTGCATTAAAGCTGCATTTGCACTTCTGTATTTTGCTTGTCAGGGTTACCTTAATGTGCCAGGTATGATAGGAAAGTGCTGCATTTTTGCTCGAACTCAGCATTACAAAGTTCATGGTTTTGAAAGTTTCAGCCTCCTGTGTGCTGCCCTTTAGAAAAATTCACTTAAGGAAGAAAAAGAAATTGCTGCCTTGTCTTGCCATGCTCATGGGAAGCTGCACCAGAAGGGAGATGATCCAAGAAAAGGTAGTGTTGAACCTTGCATTGAACTTGCCTTCTAACTTTTCCTGCTGCCCTACACTGCATTAAGTCCAGTTCAGATATTTTTTAAGATGTAGAACAGCCGGCATTCAAGAAGACAAACTAGTCACAGGAGATGGAGGAGGTGTGTGACCCTTTTTACTATGTTTCTTCCAGTGTGAACACAGTGCAGCCCCAAAGTCTGGGATTCTTGCCTAGGACCAAAGTGAAATGTTGCAGCACCAGCAACTGCCACTGTAAAGCTCCTGGACCTAAGCACCCCTTGATGTGCTTATCTTCATCCTGTGCAGGGGAATGATATTGTAAATCAGTCTGGAAAACATGATTATAGTCCCAGAAACTACCAAGGTCTCAGTTGTCTGCACTGAAATTAAACATCATAAAGTTCAGGCATCCAGATTTCTCTGCTTTGCTTTTGTACATGACAAGTCCTTTCACAGCAGTTCTCAGCATTCCTCCTGGGCTCCCAAAGCCACTAGCACAAAGCTCTGGTCATCAGGTGACACCTGATGTATATTTATTAGTTACATCACAGTTCCCTCTCTGAAACAAAAAGGATGGGAATGTTTCTCAGAGTGACTGAATTGGAAGTAATATGTAATTCTTGCTCTCCTGCTTTATTTCTATGTATTTGCCAGATGTAAAGTTGCCTATCCTGACCCTACAAGCATTCCTCCCCTTCCCACTGTAAATTCTACATGCCTATTGGGGTCTCTTCCAGAGCTCCTGGCTGCTGAAGCACCCTTTGTATTTCTGAAATTTGCTGCTCCTGATTTAAGGGAGCCAGCCAAGAAAATGAGCTGCCTTCCTTTCACACTGACAAGAGACCAAAGCAGCATCATAGTATCACAGATGGGCTGAGGTCAGAAGGAATCTCTGGAGGTCACTTTGTCCAGTATCCCCGCTCAAATGTGGTTGCCTACAGATGGTTGTCTAGGATGATGTCCAGACAGCTTTAGAGTATCTCCAAGGATGGAGACTCCATAACCTCCATGGGCAACCTGTGTCAGCTCTTCATCAACCTCACAATGAAAAAATGTTTCCTGATGTTCAGACTGCATCTCCTGTGTCTCCATTTGTGCCCATCACTCTGGTCCCATCCCTGGGCACTGCTGGACAGAGCCTGGCTCCATCTTCTGCACATTCTCCCTTCACCTATTTACATACACTAATGAAATCCTGCTTGCACTTCCTCTACTCTGAATAATTTCAGAAAGCAGACGGATAAATCAAAGGATGAATTGGGTAGGTATTGCTCAATTCACTTTCTTCTACTGAGATGGTCAAAAGCAAATTTTCCTTTCTTTCCCTGTTTTCCAGCTTGCCTTTCTTCTTCATGCATACATCTTGTAAATGCCATGCTGTCACCTTTTTCCATTGAATACTATGTACCTGGAATCTTTTTATATCACAAGAAGAAATTTTAAATCTGGAACGGCATGCAAATAGAATAGCTCATGTGAGAAATATGAACTGGTTTGGTTAGTTTTAGGCTTTGGACTGATTTATGTTTCCATATGAATAACACATAATCAGAAACTGTGGAGTGATACTGCTTATATACAAAGATGAGAGCTGCTCCTGTTATACATGAGAATGTATAGGCCATAAGCTAATTCTTCTGAGGTTGTGAAAGGTGTACTAAGTGACTAATTCATTTCACTAATATCTGACAATTTCATAATGGGAAAAATTACCTTCCTAGATAATTTGGGTTTTAACAACTTATCAAAGTTGTTTTTCTCCTAAGGGTGCATATTTTTCACTATGCAAAAGAATGGCATTGAATAAAAATGCTGATAGACTAAAAACCTGCATTTAGGTTCAAAACAGAAGTTTGTGGGTTGTTGGGTTTTTAATATGTATAAACTATGGTCTTTGAGATTTTTGCTCAGAAGACAACCATGTGTTTCATATGACCTCTGTTTACAAAAAGGAAAATATATTTTCTGGTGAAAACAAACTAGGTTACACAGCAGGAAAAGGAGGTTTAGTGCTGCAATGTTCAAGACTGCTCAGATGGAAATTCGGCTCCAGAACCCTGTACCGAATTTGGGACATGGATTTTCCAATTGTCTCTGTTCTGGCATTGCACTTAAATGTACTGTTGTATTCATACTGAATTGAATGGGATTTGCTGTAGAAGTAAAAAGCAAGATTTTTTCCCTTCTGCGTTTAAAACTGGATAATGACTTGCTGACTTTAATAGAATAATTCTTTATTTATACCACTATAAGCAGGGGCAAAGGCTGATTAGGAATGTATCTCAAAGTGACAGTGTTCAGATGCATATTTAATCTTTGTTAAATGAAGCATTTGCAATAAAATGCACTATTCACTGCTCTTACCGTTCTCTCATGCATTGTGAAACTGTGGTAGATTTTTTTAATCGTTATAAATTTAGTAATGAGGACTCACAGTATCCAAAATGTAACTCTCCTCGTATGATGACTCTTCAGTGTAAACCCAACTCCATCTCCAAAATGGCAGAATTGGCTGAGAGAGCTAAAATTTAACAGTTTGCTTCCTCTGCCCAGTCTGGCACAGATGAGAAGCAATACCTTCTTTGCTGTCCTGGATATTTGGATCCATTAGACACACCCTCAAGTGTCTTATTTGTTCTTTTCCTTTTATGTTGGCCATTCCTTTCTAACAGGCCATTCTCCTCCACCCAAGACAAGCAGCTAGGAAAGCAAATGGTTGAAAATGCTTGGAAGCTCGTATAAGTATGGGATTTTCCCCTGGGCATGTTTTGTCTGGGCTGTTTAAAGATGCAAAGGTCTTACTGGAAGAAAGAACTGGCCCTACAAGGTCTGGATACCTTGCTGAGAGATGAATACTAGTTAGCATACATAATATCCAGTACTGGTGGGGAAAGTAAGAAGAAATCAGCAAGTCATTGAGCTTATGCAACAAGCTGCACTCTTCTGACAGTGGTTTTTTCCAAAATCTGCTTGTTAACTATGATGTAGTATGTGCCATTTTTGTTTTAGGGGACCAAGAGTCTAAGCCAGTTTACTGGTGAAAGCAACAACTTTTTCATTAAATATTAATGGCAATGTTTCGATTAGTCCTGGGGTTCTGGTAGGAAGTTAAGTCTTTCCTTCAATAACCAGCAGTTACAGATGCAGAAAGCGTTAATAACCTCATAGGAAGCAAACTAGGCAGGCATACATTCCATCACCCAGAAAACGGATCTCATGTAGCTTTTTGAGGGACTGTTCAAATTTTAAATCAAAAAAGTGATTGATTTTTAATATGGAGATTTGGGCAGTTTGCAGCACTCAAAGCTGCAGTCCCATAATGTTGTTTCCCATTTCACTCAGGCCTGATGTTTGATGTGCTCATTGCCATACAATTTAAAGCTTAAAATGTCATCTGGTTGAAGAGTGGAGAGGTGAAGAAATTCAAACAGGAACAGCAACCATTCTCAGACTTCTAGCAACTATGCTCAAATGTCAAAAGAATAAACATAAGAAATCATGAGAAATTTAAATAGCTTTGCATCTGACATAAGCTTTTCAAGCCACAAATGGACTTTTATAGGGAAACAAGAGTATGTATGCGGGTTACGTGGGAATGGAAAAGGGCTTCATATGCCAGTGTGACATGGAGTTTTATCAAATGTTGGCCTAAAGGCTAACTGGAGCCTGGATTTCATCTCTGTCAAATGAGAGCAGCAAGCTGCTCTGCTCCTCCTACTCCGTCACTGTTGCCATCAGGTCTTAGCTGGGGGAAACGTTCTGTTAAATGGAGCCCAGCAAATGATAAGGAAAACCCAAAGTAAAGCTTTTGAATGGTTGCTTTATCTTTACGGATCCTGTAACCTTAAGAGATACTTTAGGGATACTGTATCCCAAATGAAGGGATGGGGTTGTGGGGGTTTTTTTGAAAGGTTACTTTTGAAAAGTCTCTTTAGGTATACAGTAACCTTTCTGGAGACTGTGTCTTTAGGAACAGTGAGTTGTTACTTTGATCAGCAACAAGTGTGATCCTTAGGTTTTTTCACCAGAGTTAAAAAAAAAGGTAGACTGCCACTTACTTTCTTAAGTTATCAGTCAGCTTAGATGTCTTGCTGCACTCCGCATTTTAGGAAGTAAACTGAAGCTACACAAATAAAGCTTGAACCTTTGTCATGGCCAAGAAGCATGGTAGTGGCAGGGCCTTTCCAGGCCTTCAATATAGCACTAGGGTGTACTGACAAGACATCATTTACTGTGGTTTTATTTCAACAGGAAGAGATCTGGCAATATTAGTGTACTCTACACAGCATTGTGCTCTAGCAATTTTGCCCCTGGCTTAATTTCAAACAGTTGTATGATGGGCTGATAACTATATTTTAAACTCGGTCATGCTATGGATGCAGGCTTGACTTAACGTATTTGGATTGAAGATCATTATCTATGGCTTGATTTCCAGGCAGTTGAGGAGGCAGGAAGTGTTACTCGTCCTGTAAGGCACTCAGCATTAACAAGAGGCTTTTTGGTGTCACTCCTCTAAAACTGCGGTTCAAGATTGCTATCACTCAACCTCAAACTGGCTAAAAAGCTCTCCTGACAGCTCTTATCCAGATTCCACCTAAAACAAAAGAGAAAATGCAGGAGTGGGTATGTATCAGAGACAGGAGAAGAATATTCAAACATTCCTAAGGATTTAACATGGTCACTGAACCTCCCATTCCAAGACATCAAGCACTGTCAGTCTTACTGCCTTAGTTTTCCTTATAGCCAATTTACAGTAAAGAGAGAAGTTGGTACATGCTATTTTGATACGACAGTAGTGCTATCAAAGATATTAAGGATTTCCCGCAGCTTTCTCCGGCCTTATTCATAAAAACCTTATGAAAATAACCACACACTCTTTTGCATGAAACCATGCCTGCTGGCTGCCTGAACAGTGCTAACAGTATTTGTGAAAAGGAGGTAACAGACCGTGTATGTCAGCCCTATAACTAAATATAATTTTCATAATAGACGTTCCTCCTAAAATGCGGAATAAATCCGCAGTAGTTCGTGAGCTGGGACTTCTTGTTAGGCAGTTTATCCAACTTTTATGAACTAACCTACCTGAAAATGGCACTTCTAGTGGCACTTTGTGTGTATCACTCTCCGCATATGCAGTATTTTGCTCTGTAATTACCAGGAGGAACAAAGTAGAGGAATCAGTGATTTTTAAGATGAAACATTTCAGTCTGCAACCAGGACCTTTAAATTTGTAAGCTGTGTGAGATGCGGAATAAGAACACCTGATATCCTCCAGATCTGGGCCTTTTGGAGCCTCCAAGGGTGACAGAGAGCATAGCTCCCTGCAGTCTTTCCCCGGCAGAGAAGATCCAGATGTTCTGCAGTACCCAGTCATGTGCTGACACAAAATTCTAATACTTTCATTATTTCAAAGACCCTGTGTGTCTCTGTCAGGTCTGTTATAATAGGGAGGGAGGTTCCCAAACTTTGTAAACACAGATGTTGACACACACAGAACACGTGTTGAGAACAGTGATTTATGTAGGAAACCAGGCTGAAATATGAGCAAGTTGGTCAATAAAAAGTTGGGCAATTCTCCAGACAGCCATTAAAAAGTTTGATAAACATTGGCAAAAAGTCTATGAACAGGACTGAGCACTTGCTACAGAACTGTGTACCATGGCATCCCAACAGCAGCCTCGAGTACTGGCAGCCTGCAGGAGTTAATCTTACAGTATCACCAAGAACAGCCTCAACAGAAATGAAACTTTCATTCAGTGGTCACTCAGCCTTAATTAAAAGGACACTTTTCAATTAAACTTCAATGACATCTTCTGAAAAGAAGTTTTACACCTACTGTATTTCTTTCGGACAAAACAGTCTGCTCAGCTGTATTCCCAGCTGTACACTTTGTTTCTCCCAGCTTGCTGGCATCCACAGCTATTTAGAAAGAAACTTAGTTATGTCAACTGCTAGCATTTTCTACAGTACATATTACATCACCTTTCCTGAGAAACTTGTCTGAGCAGATCCCTTTTCTTACTTTCTTGTTTCATAATGTCCTTCACATTCCTCTTTCAGTATTTGTTATTTTCTCTGTGGAAGCTCAGTTGCTGGCATTTTAAGGAAAGGTTACATCGCAAAAGCGTCACTAATAGCGTCTTTTTTTCTCCCTCTCCCATACTCCTGGAGAGACACTCTCTGTGTGTGGCACCTTTAGAGAAAGGTTTAGAGAAAGGTCTTCCTTAAGAAAAACCTACAGCATTCAGTGCCAGTTTCAAAACAAGAAAATAGATTTGGAGCATAAATTACCTTGGCCATTTTAATTCTAAAGGTGAAGTAAGGAGGAAAAAGAGCAAGAGACAAAACAAAACAAGGACACCAAATTATGCTGTGGTGTAAGAAAAAAGCCAGATCCCTAAATTTTATCCTTATCCCTGATACTTGGGTGACTGCACCTCTGATCAATTTGCTCTTGTGCCTCTGCCTACTTCTTGTTGAGTCTTGGTCCTTATGAAATGGCCTTGGAAATTAACAGTCATACATCTTTCAGACTGCCCTCCACATAAAGACATACCAAACAAAGAGGGGTCCAGAGACAGATGAAGGTGTTGGGAGCCTGCCCAATTCAGGTCCAAAGCCTTCACAGTAGGCAAGGTAAGAACGAAGTATGCTAAGTCCGGGGACAGGATTCAGAATAAACTGGGAATGAAGCATAGGGAAATAAAAAAAGATAAACTTGTCCAGCCTTAGGGGTATAAACTTGGGTGGCTTAATGTACATGCTCACCAGTGGGAATACATGCACACACACATGTGAGCTGGCTGCTTGCTGTTGATTGAGGCAGGCTCTTGTACAATCCCTCACTGCAGCACGGGGTGTGTGCAGGGGACATGTACAGCCTGTTGGAGGGCTTCAGCTCAAAAACATGTTAAGGAGGCTTATTTTGGTTACTGCTAAGTAGCTGAACATGAAGTTGGGTGGTATCTTTTATTCAAATGCAGCTCTTTCTTCTAAAAACAGTGGCTCCCATATGATCTTCTTGAGTAGTTTGAGTTTTTCTATACAAATAATGGAGAAGGAAATCTAATTTTCAGACCAGGAAAGGAAACACAGCTAAGTGAGCATTGTTAGCAAGGGTAAGCACATTATCTCTGCCTGTTTGAGAACCCACTGAGTTGAACAAAATCTTTTCATTAGCTGCAGTAGTCTTTATTACACTCCATTTGAATGATCTGTTTAGGATTAAACATTTATTGAAAGACACACTGCTTTTAATACCAAAGCATTTTCCATTCCATTTGCTTTATTTTAGCAAAATGCTGAATGATCTGAATGATCTGTGTCACTTTTAACGTGAAGTGTAACTGAAGCACCCTGCATCCAGCAGAAGTGCTTTCTGGACTTGTGTTTTTAAAGAGATCTCTGAAAAATGAACAGAAAAAACCCAAGCAAACCATTTTCAGGAAGCAGGCATAAATTTAGTACAAATAGGCCCTCATCTTTACCGGAAAACATTTAAAGAGGTCATAAAAACAAAGAAAACAATTCAAAACCACTGTGCTTCAACAGCAAAATCATGTAAAAATTAGCTTAATCCTTTTAGGATCAGGAGTCTGGACAGATAACCAAAACAATGGATAATAAAATAGCCAAGCACTGGGTACCCAGTTAATGTATCAGCATGCTGATGATGGTATACAAACAATGCTAAAAGAATAGGAAAATTATTAAAGCAGAAGACCCAGTTAATGTATCAGCATGCTGATGATGGTATACAAACAATGCTAAAAGAATAGGAAAATTATTAAAGCAGAAGACAATACTTCATTTACTGTTCTGCTGGAATTACTGCTTAGGAAGTCACTAATACCCATTCATAATGAATACTAGAAGTGAGCACAGGCAGAAACTTGCCTGTTACCCAAATGAATATGACTAGTGCTGAAGGTGTCTCTTACTAATCTTTCTCAGAGCCTAAACTTCACTTCCAGAAAGGCAAGATTATTTGGGAGGTTCCATTTTTCTACTTAAATGAAGAATCAGACACATGGAGTTCTTCCAAGAGCTCTTTGGGTTTTGGTTTCTTCTGCACAAAAAGAACATCAAAGAATAGCAAAGTCCAGAGCACCTGCTTCAAACTTAGTTAGCCAACCTTCCAGTTTTATGTTGGATTGGAAATTTTATTCTCTCTTCTGGAAGACAGAAGTGGGAAGGAAAAAAAGGAAGGAGAACTAGTCCAATGCAGTATTCTGTTCTTGTTCCAGCTGATCTGTTTAGGATTTTGTCACTGGCCTTTGCTAGACTGGGAAAGACTTTTTTGTATGAAAAACAGCACCCCACCCATGGTACAGTGGGAACCCCCTACCACATTTTACAGAAATCACTCTATCTCAAGAGTGCTTTCCCACTTTTCCTGTCTTAGGAGTCTCAGGTGAAGAGGCAGCTGCATCATGCCAACCTATTGGGAAACATTAGACGTGAGGTGTGTCTTCCAAAAGGTCTGAATCAGGATTGCAATACTCGAGTCAGATGTCTAAAGTAGGGTGGCAATCTCAATCCCGAGTACCCTTTCTCCTTCCTGGAATGCTGAAGTTGTTGATTTTCCCACTTGCCTTTTCAGCTGGATTCTGCAAGTAAGGATCTCTGTTAGAAAGGGGTGATACAGCAACTTAATTTCAGCAGCAACAAAAAAATGCCACAATGAGAGATTCAGATAATGCTGCGGAGGAACACTTCTGTCACATACAGAAGCCCTGTATAGGATGAGCTGCTGTCACAAGTAAATCCAGCTGGGTTAGTAACAGACTGGAAGTTGTGGCATCTACAGAGAAATTGCAGACTCATGCAAAATGAAGGGACGTGACATGGAAAGGGAACTTATGACTACAATTTGCCCTCTCCACTTCCATTTTTACTCCTTCCTCCCTTCTTATTTTATTCCTTGCTCCCCCACTCTTTAGCAAAAATCCAAAATGGTCATGTTATAGCTACAGATCATTTGTCAAAGATTCGTCTCCTCCCTCTCACAGTATGAGTTAACCATTCCCAACAAGCTTTCTGGGGTGATGAGTCAGTAGCACAAAGAAATGACAGATCAGATGTGATATTTATTTTCCTCTGCTTTTTTTAAAGCATGGCTGTCTCCCCCGTCTGCAAGAATGGAGGAAGGGGTGATCAAATATACTGCAGCTGGGAGCTCTAAGGATAATGTCTCCAAACTGCAGCTTCCAGTAAAAGTCTTGCAGTTTTCGTACTCTTTTTGCTGTATGTTTACTCAGCAACACACTGTTCTAGAAGTTGCAACATTCATCTTTAAACATTAATTACCAAGGCGTGATTGCTTCAAAAATCCAATGCCTGAGGCCAGGGCCTAGGAAATGGAAAATGTAATTTCAGAAAACTATGACAACAAATGCTGAGCCTTTTAATTGCAGGTTGGTACAAATGACTAGCAGTAAAGCAAAGCTCATTTTGGACAAATTTGTTGTTCTGCATGTCAAATTCAAAACATAGCAGTGAGTTGCTTGGGGTTTGTTCTTTCTCCCTACTCTCCTTGTAAAAGTCTGAGAAACAGATCAATTTTTGAGAGGTACAGAAAGTACTTTTCTAAACATTTGGTTAAAATTATTCAAAAGAGAGAAAGAGAAGAAAGAGAGAGAGAGAGAGGAAGAAAGGAAGGAAGAAAGAAAGGAAGGAAGAAAAGAAAGACTAAATGATGCAAGCAAAGTCAGGCGATAGTTGCAATAGTTGCGATAGTTGTTGAACAATTGCTGTGCTCATTTGGAGCTTCATTTCAGGGTGAAGGCTGCAGTGATTCTCAGCATATGTCTCCACCTCCCTCAGTTCTGCTGAAATTTACCTGGAATCACCAACATTGTAACAATGGATCGGGCCTGCTTCATCATGTGTGGCAACACAAGATTAAATACTGCTGTGACTCAACATTGCCACATCAGATGTCCCAGCCTGATGCCAACAGAACCACTGCAATAGCAATGGCATCTTCATCTCCACCCTTCTGGCCTTGCTGCTGGCAGAACGGGAACAGCCCTGTGTAATCACCTTTGCAGGGCATCAGAGGCACTTCTTTTCACACAAAGGTAGAGAACTTGTTCACACTGCCACACCTGGGAAAACACATCTGATGGAGATGTGACTCATGGCTGGATGGGTCTGAGGCTGGTTTCCTGTGTGACCATAGGACAGACCATACGAACAGAATCTGTGATGGTCCTAAAGTTGCATTTATGCACCAAAGTCTGGGGGCTAAAGAGACTACAAATTGTGATACTCGTCTTTTATAACGCTCATGTTCACCGGAAAATTCCAGTTCTGCTCCTGGGTGTTCTCAGAAGCACTTCAAGCCTCATAGCACTGAACAGCTTGTGCCTGCCTCCCTGGCACTGAGAGATACCATGCCATTGCACTACCACAAGGGTCTGAACCACCAGGTATACCAAAAACCTGCCTAACCCCTAATGTTTCATCCGGAGGAGCGAAGACAAGAAGGTGTTCATGATGATGGTCCTTGTGTCACACCCTCTCTCCCACTTTCTCTTAGCAGTTCTGTACTGAAAGAATGTCAGTATTCCCATGATCCCAGAGATCTGGTTTCAACACAGTCTGAGCACATTCTCTTGCTGATTCAATATGCACCCTTCTGTCAAATGGGGAATAAAGAAAAAGACCTCCTTTACCTCATGGCTATTCTCATCAGGCCTGTACTGCAGACCCTTCCTCACAGGCCAGTTTTTGCAGGATGGCTCACAACCACACTGGTCCCTACTGAATGGGCCAGCTGCATCCATGCTGCACAGGGCTCAGCTCGCATCTCTTCTCGTGACCCTGTAGCTAACAGTCAGTATTTTCTGTTCATGGGCTTGATGGTTTTTTACAGTTCAAAGTATGGAGAGTACTAACAGGTGTATGCTGCAGGCCATCAGAGCAGTGCTGCATCAAAAAACTATCATGATAGAAAAAAAAAAAAATCGTTGTGTGCTCTAGGAAAAGGATGGGTGAAAGCACAAATTACACTATTGCCTAACCTTGAATAATGATGAAGCACTGTCCTTGCTGAAGGAAACACATTTGGTGTCTTCCACATCTATCCTAACTGTTTGGAGCAAGCCTTGGAGTGATCTACATAGCTGACAACACTCACATTTCCCATTAGGGATACCAATGGATTTGTTCCAGAAGAGTGCTCTGACACTGACGGGTATCTGGCATACTGACCATAGGTAATATGAATGACAAGGAAAACCATTCCTGGAGAAGAAGAGCAGTGCACCAAGTTCAGCCACAGCACTTTTAAGCAAAAGCTGTTCTACTTTGACACAGTCACTGAAATTCAGGAGAGCTCTCTCACTCAGAGCACCAAGCAGAACATCAAACCCAAGTGAAACACGGTGCTGTACAGCAGCCCTCAGTGGGTGTGTAAGTTGGTGAGTAAGTAAAGATGATACACATTTTCCACTATTCTCTCTCACACTTTCAGATAATCCAGGTGAGTGCTGCATTTGTAGGGTGATGTCTGGAAGTGTGCAGGAGAACACCACGGCTTGCACTATCTCCCATCCTCCCCTCCTTTCCCAGCAATCCAGTGGACAGTTTCAGCTCTGTATTATCACAGGTATGACTGGGAGACTGAGATGAGTGTCCTGTGCCTCTGCCCTTTTGAATGTCACTGCTGCTCTGTGGAAACCCAGCTGCCACTGTTTTCCTGACCACCTCTAAAATGATTGTCAAGGACAGAAAATATTAATTAAATTTTAATTAATAAATTGAATACTGTGGGGTTAATTGTAGCTATTTACAGGGAGTGTATGGGATTTGGAGGGCCTACCTTCTGGTGTTTTTGCACAAAGTGTTGCCTCTTCCTCTAAGCTCTAATTAGCTACCTTTTTTCTTTCTAATAGCCAGCCTTCAAATGACTGCTCAGTAGCTCTCATTTTGTTCCTCATCAGCAGTCCTGCAGCACAGCTGCTACAGAAGGGAAGCTGCCCTGCAGTTTGCCTTGAAGGGAGCAGGTGATAAAGAATCTATCAGAAGTGGTGTAAACCAACATTAATTAAAAAAAAAATAAAAAAATCGAAAAAAAAACGGAAGGAAAAAAAAAGAAAACAAAACAAAAAAAAAACCCACAAAAAAACAAGAGGCCAAACCCCTAAATAATGTCAAGCAAGGAAACTATATAAGAAGCAAAAGACAGGGCAAGAAATAAGAAGGAACTGCAACATCTGAAGTTACTGCAAGGTCAAAAATCTTCTCTCTGTATGCAGTCCTCTTGTCCAGCTGCATGTTCTGCCTTCCTGCATATGCACAATGCCAAAAGCCATCAACAGCAGATAAGCACCTGGGAAAAAGCAAGCTGTTCCAGCACGAAGTCAACTATGAAACTCAAAATAATTTCTCCTCTACTCCTTATTTTCAACCTATACATTTCCTCCCTGGTGGTAAAACCTTTTTAAAATTTAAATGGGCCTAATTACCTGTATTTCCAGTTACTCTGTGTATAGCTATAAAGAAAAAGGGTCCTTTCAGAACACTGTTGAAGTGAAGGCACACAGTAACACACTGTGCCCAGATATGAGGAGTTTATTCCAGACATCTTTTCAAACTCATGCCACTAGATGAAAACTAATAGTGCCTAAGAACCAGCACAGAAGAGAGCTTTGGGAGTTTGAGGGTATTTTGGATGTTGTTTTGTTGGGTTTTTTTTTCAAAAGTTACCAACATGATCAGCAGGCAGACCACTGCTTTCCCTCAAGTATCTGCTCCTGCCTGCTAAGTGAATGGCTGCCACGGAGGGAGTGGAGGGCAGTGGCTTGAAGATGAGGGCTGGCACCAGCACCGCAACTAGTAGCTGGCCTGGTGCCTGTCTTGTCCAAGCCAGCTCCAAGTGGTAGGCACAGAAGAGTGGTTTGGGCTCCTGCTGAAGTGAGACAGGGTGAAGAAAAGAGAGAAGAAAATATGTTGGTTGTTTTTTATTTTATAATCAAGAGCAATAATGCTAGTAAGGGAAAAGTAGACGAGATTGGCCAACATGGAGAGCAGGATATCTCCAAAATTTCACGTGGATCCCTGTGGTTTCTGAGGTTGGAAAACCACTGCCTAAGTTAAGAAAGCTATCTTCCATCTCAAGAAAGGAAACATAATAGCCAGAATCACTCTTGTAGAAAAGTCTAACTCTGGATCCTCAAGCATACTCAAAAATTTTATCTACTCTCCTTTGCAGCAAAACAGTTCCACTGCCCAGGGATGTTGAGCTGAAAGCCCTTCAGCACCAAGGTGTCTCCTCACCCCATGCTTTGGTTGAAAGTCTCAGATCACAGTGCAAAACCCCTGCAACAGGTCTACCTTTCATATTTACAGAGATTTCCCCAAAACAGAGAAAATACAGTACCATCTCTTCTTCTAGTATTTGGAGTTGCGACACCTGAGAAATGCTTACCAGCATGTGTAATAACACATCTGTTGCAAGACATGGTTTTTAAAAAAAGCAGCCCTGGATGGTGTCTTCAAACACGCTCTTCTCCACTTCAACAGCAAAACTAATTTTGTAATGAGGAGATAAAAGATCCTGCTGCTTAGAGCTTCTGCTCCTGCCAGGACTTAGCTGCTTATTCAAAGTCCCAAGATCCCAGTTACACCGATGACTGGTCACCCCGCAAGCCTGTCGCCCGTGGGCTCAGAGGCCTGGAGCCAGGCAATGAGAGCACCGGCTTAGTTACAGGCTTAAAGGGCTGAGAGCCTTTAAGGAGGCTGAGACCCCGGATTAGCGAGGGTGTTTCCAAGACGGGCGGCGGTGCCCGCCCGGCTGGGACGGACAAGCAAGAGCTGCCGGCAGGCTCAGGCTGCCGGTGCCACCTTCTGGACACACATGCAAGCGTTATTCACCTTCTCCTTCGGATGGAATAACACTAAGGAAAGTGGCTAAATTTCACTCCCTAGTCCTGCTTTTTTGGACTCCTCCCGGCCTCCCTTTTAATCCATCATCACATCCATATCATCATATCCAGCACATAACTGAGGGAGGAGCAGTCCTAGCAGGGTGGCAGCAGCAGAATCCAAGATGGCTGCACAGTACATGTCGCATCCTGTGGAAAAGTATGTACCACAAGCTTGCAAGAATGTTCCCTGCCTTTAGCATTCCATCTTCTTCAAGCATTTCCACAAAACAGCCAACCCTGGCAGAAGTAGACACAAGACTCATTTAAGAAACATCTGTGCATCTCAGGGATGAAAAGCAGGGCTATGCAAGGGCATTCTGCTTAACACCAGAAGAGCCATCTCAGGGACTCACAGAGTATTTATTCCAGCAAGTGTTTATTTGAGCCTGTGGAGAGGAATCTGACTCGCCTTGATGGCAAATCAATTAGTTTTAATGGTCATGTATGAGCGCAGATATCATGAAATCTTTCCATTTATGCCAACAGCAGTTGTGTTCTCACAGAGAATTGTGCTCTATAGCATCCAAAACACAAATTGTTGCATGTGGTTACACCACAGGCATTTCGGAGAGCTAGGCTAAGGTTAGAGAGGCCACCTCATTCTGAAACAATCCAAAATTACATCTCCCATGTACAGCAGTTGCAGTTCTTTCTATTTCTTATAGCTGCACAGTGAGACCTAACTGCTGTCTTCCAAGAGGCGAATAGGATACATACACCAAACAGTCCTCAAAACCAGCTTGCAGAACAAACTTGGGAACTACTTTTAGTGCAGAGATGTCTCCAAGGAATGGTTTAAAGAGCACAATTAGGAGTGGCAGGCCAGAAAAATGCTGTGAGGTTGGAAAAAAATGTCTGAACCAGTAGAAAGCAAAGAGGAGCCAAATGGAAAAGCTATGGGAACCGTCAGGAAGCAGGCAGCAATGAAACGCTGCAGAGCACAGTGCTGCAGGGCTCCACATTGAAGACTTGGTCTTTTGCCCCAAACTAAGATGGAACTTATGAAATATGGACTTTGAAGCTGTCAAATGCTTGCAGCAGCAGCAAGAAAGCATGCAGCATCTAAAACAACGGGCCTCAGTTTAGAGGCAGCTTTTTTGGGGATTACCATAACATAAGGCAGTAGCAATAGAGGCAATGGGCCAAACAAAATGCACACAAAATAAAATGTGGTCTGCGATGCAGACTTAAATGATCTAAGTATTATACAGATGCTGCTGCACTTCTATACTGCAAATGACACTTGTTTCCCTTTCAAAGGACAGGGCTCAGCAGTGATATGGAGTCAGGCTGAAGGACCCATAAAGCAAATGTGCAGCAATGGTAAGGCAATGTATTTATTTCAGAATGAAGTATTTTTAAATTGCATTTATTCTTAAATATGCACACATCCTTATAATAAATACCAGCTGTGTGGAAATTAAAGCCACACTGCAACTTTGATACTGCCATGTTGCTGTAACACAACCCAGTTTCAGATGCTGACCCATCAAGGTTGCCAGTTTTTACAGCTGGACTCAGTACCTAAGTTTAGCTGCTGCACAGCAGTCCCAGATATATGTATTGTTACTGCTTGTTTGTGCAATGTCAATTTCTTCTAATGTAGATGTATTAAATATAGCAATAAGCTATCTTCCACACCAGTGTAATCAGAGTAACTGATGATAACAGAAGTTTACTCATGTCAAGGCATCTAATTCCTACTGCTATTAAGTCTCAGTTCCCATAGCCCTCCGGAAGGGCACGGAAGGATATGGACAAATCCTGCTTGAAGTAAGTTTCAGAGGGATCTGGGATTCTGAGCCCTGAAGAAACAGATTTATAGATGCACTTCTCTCTGGCACTGCTATATACCGTTGTATGATTTATAACAAAAGGGGTCACTGAAGTATTTCTACTCTCACTGAGTATCATCTCTATTTATAAATTTTATAATTTCCGGTCTGTATTGATTTTAAAAGCATCTTTAACATGCAAGCAGCTGTTTAATGCATTTTGACCCCAAAGCAGGGAATTTGCACTAGTATTCCCAATGGAATGTTTGTCTTTTCGTGTCCATGCATTAGGGCTCTGTTTAAAATCTGTCCATGTCCCTAATCTCCCTGGGGAGCTTCCCCTGAATATTCAATACTAGTCTACAGCCAGTAACAAAAGAGGGAGGGAAAAATAATAAGAGAGACAGAAAACACTGTTTATGCATAAAGTTCAAGAGCCTTTACACATAAAAAACATATGCACACACAAAAGCACCTCAGCTATGGAGCCTGGCATTTCCACAGTAAAGATCTGACAGCGTGTGCAGTTTTTCATGTTAACTAATTTACAATAAGGGCATCAGACATCTGAGCTCCAGATGCACTCCTTCAGGCAGCCAAGGCCATAAATAAAATGGAAAAGAATACTCTGATTCTAACATAGGTTTTATAGAGATGTGTTGAAGGTTTAGCAGATGGGTTTTGCTATTTCAGCTTTTACCTGTGTAACAAAGTAAATGTGTAAAGCTGCTTACTGGCTTCTTCAATTCAAGACCTTTGCATTTGCTCCCATATGCTCCCGTGAAGATATGGCTAATTTAAACAATGAGCAAAATCCTATTCCTGAAGCTGATGGCAAAACTACCACAGGTTCCAGCAGGCTCTGGGTTTTGCTCAACATAAATGCAATTGGCTGAACTTGGCTAATGGCATAACCAATACTATAATTGAATTTGTATTCAATCTACAGATTTGCCACCCTAACACCACCCCTGGTGCTGCTTTCGTCCCATGGTTCTGTGGAAGAACAAAACCAATGACACAGCTGCTGTCACCAAAACTGGAGTTGCTACAGCCTCAGCCCAGGCTTATAACCAGCTATCTCCCATGGAGAGGTGAGAAACCCTCTCTTGATTAGGAACAAGATATCAAAACATTTTGTCACATCATTAACTTTGTTTTGCTCAAAGTACATGCTGTTCTAACAGGGCAGAAAACTGTAATTACAAATCTGAAATACAGTATATCAGATAAACAAATATTGCTGATTTTCAAGAAAGTTTGGCAGCTGAGAAATGAGTGTTTTCCCCTACATAGAAACAACATCATCATCATCATTCTCATCATCATCATCATCATTCTCATCATCATCATCATCATCATCCAGTCTAGCTTTCATAAACATCTGAGCATTCTTTTTGAAGCCAATGTGATGTTTGGGCAGATGGCATGGAAATTTTACAGTCCATTTAATCCCTGATGCCTACAATTAATGCTTACTGCTAATAATGGAATATACACACAGATACACAGATGAACATACATGTGTATACAGACATGTTAAAGGAAGAAAAAAATTCTGACATGTTCTTCTAGGAAGGCAGATTTCTGAGCTCAGCACATGCTAGAAGTGCATCCTCAAAACCGTATATTTGGCTGACTTTAGGAAAAATTGTGCACTGTGAGCCACTGTGAACATCTAAGGATGGATCAATGACAGGGAGAGGAATACGCGGTCTGGGACCAAAGCCTGCATCAGCAGGAAGCAACAGGGGCAACTCTAGGGATGGGAGGTAGAAGAGGCAATACAGGGAACAGGCATCAGGGAAGTTGCTGGACTAATGCATGGCTTATCCGTGGTTGGATATGTCCTTCCAGAACCCTTAAGAGGCAGTACTTCACTCAAGCAGCTCTTGCAAACAGCTCTGCTTGTCTCCCCATGCCTTGGCTCAGTCCCTACCCACAGTCCCCATCTCTGCTTGCTCTCAGGACCACTCCCACATAATGCACCCCTGATTCCAGTCACAGCACTGCTTTATAATACAGCTCAGGGAAAGACAGAGGAGGAAGAAGAGAACAAACATAACTGATGACCAATGACTCAGACTAACTAGAGAACGTGCTTAACGCAGGTTTGTTTCACCAATGGCAGTGCTTTGGTGTTTGCTTTACCCCCTATAGACTAGGTCATCCCAATTCCTTTTCTCCATTTAATTGTGACATAGCTAAGTGGCCAGGAAGAAGCTGTCTCACCTATCATAAAAACACAGTATGCAGTAATCATAGGAGGCTACTGTTCAAGACAAAGCCATGACCTCCATATTTAAGAATCTACTGGTCTGTAATTCTGAAGAACACATTTATTAGCAAAATCCAGTTTTTATAAGCTGCAAATCAAGATACAGCTTCCTTCAGCACTGTACCAGATTTATGAACCATGAGCCCAGTAGTCCATGAGATTTTCCTTTAGAAATAAAATTGCTTGCTCAACAGTAGAACACTTCAGTTCAGTCTTGTTTCTCTATAAGTACTGCTTAGTCTCAAGCCAGAATAAAACAACTCTAGAATTACATACGCACTTGAAGTTCTCTTAGGATCTACCAGATTCAGTGTAAAGTCATAATGATGAGTTTTTAAGTCTGACATCGGCTCGATTATCAGCATTTTCAATATCTGGCTACTTTGCAACACTTGGCAGTTAAGTAAAGCAGGTCTAGCACACAGTCAGATGCGGATTTTTTTTTTTTTTTTTTTTTTCCTCTGGGGTTGGGGGCAGTGCTAGAGGTTTCCCATATATCCCTTATTTCAAAGCAGGAAAAAAACAACAATGGCCAGCTCTGTACCAAACCACAGGTCAACAGATTTCAATGGTCCAAGGTTAAAATTGGCCTCTAGCTAGCTGCACAGACTTATCCCATAGGTATTAAACAGGAAACTTTTAAAGCTTAAAAATAGTTACAGTTATGTGACTTATCCTTGCAAAAGGATTTTTATCATGCACATGAAAACTAGAAGCTTTCCTCCTTTGAAATGTTTGTGTTTGGCACTTTCTCTAAAGCACAGCAAGTCTGTGTTTTTCTCTCTTGCACAGGCTGTGGGTTGAGTTTTGTTTTGCTATTCTTTTCTCTTTCACAAATCAAGCTGTCAGCAGCACGGGAAGTAATTCTGTAACTGGGACACGTAAGAGCTCTGTTCTGAGACTGCATCGCTGCCCCCAGTAAAGTCACCCTTGGTAACAAGAGCACTTGAGAATATTTTAGCACACAGTGAGAGGCTTTTTGCTACAGTTTATTTAGCTGAAAAGCAAAAACGTAATTCAAGGAAAAAACTCCAGAGCTTAGAGATACTAAAAGCATGCAGTCTGCTGAGCACTGTTTGAATATCCACTTCTGTGGGGACAATGCTTTCAGGCCGGGAGATAAACCTACTTTTCTTGGACTGATATGAAAGCTGGAGAACAATAAATGCTCCTCTTCTACTACACAAATACTCCCAAAACTAAGGCCTAATACCAAAGGGCCAGGCTGTGCACAGCTGATTGCTACACAAATTGCTTTGGCCTGATATTAACTTCTTCCTCTGCTCCTTACTCACTGTCCTGTATCATGGCGTGTAGCTGTTCTCTCCACATGTCCAGACTCCATCCCCAGCAGATCCAACCCATCTGTACCCAGATGCCACCTCTAGCCACCAGATCCCAGGTGGCCCAGCTTACCTAACCTCGATCTCCTGTGGGGCCCTGGATCCTATCTCCACCATCAGATGCACTGTGCTTAACCAACCCAGCCATGTAATTAGCAGGGCAGCTGCACAGCCACCAACCTGCCAGCACACATGTGGCAGACCACTTCTTGGCAACTATTAATCACATATTGTATAAGAAACAGTCCCTTAATGCAGGCGAGTCTTTCCACTCATGAATCAGGTAAAAGACATAAAAGCTTTTGGCCAAGCAGAAAAGTGAACAAAATGAGCGCTAATTAACTCTCATGACTACAAAGGCTAACAACTTCAGCACTTGCAAAGGGGATCAGAGGCAGCTGAACTGAGAAAGAACTGTAGCAGAACAAGTATTTGCCTGGAAGCAAACATTGCCTGAGTGCTTATTTTAGAATGAATAGTCATGTTAGTTAACTAGAGCTAACTATTGAACAAATAGCTCACGTTACAGCGTAGTGAGGTACACTAGATGCATCCTTTGATCCTTTGATCTACTGACT
This sequence comes from Dasyornis broadbenti, assembly GCA_013397935.1. Classification (NCBI taxonomy): domain Eukaryota; kingdom Metazoa; phylum Chordata; class Aves; order Passeriformes; family Dasyornithidae; genus Dasyornis; species Dasyornis broadbenti. The sequence continues at coordinate 3,350,317 of VZRN01005010.1, read as the reverse complement.
GACAAACCTAGTGGAGAGTTCTTTTTTTCAGAAATTAAAAAAGCCCCCACAATTTATTCTTCATAACTGATTCTGGGTTTTGGCAGTCTTTTCACAGATTAATGGAAACAACATAAAATGGACTTAATCACTGCAGCTCGAGACATTTACATTCAGCAAGAGCATGTGGTTTGCAAAGAAAAAGAAGAGGACCCAAACTAAAAGTTTTTTTCTGTAAATCAACACATGTGACAGTTTCTGACTATCTCTGTCAGGACAGACAAGTTTTGGTGTACTACATGTCCTTGAGTGTTTCTGACCTTTTAGCACAACTGCAGCCTCCTAAACACCATGATTTGGCCCGCTGTTGAGCAGCATGCCACACCCTTCATGCCAGTTACTTAAAATACCAGTGTGGACAACGAATATGATTCCCATGGTTTTCAAGAAGTAGGGGAAGAAAGCTGGGATTCGGGCTGTGATTTTTAAGGCAGTCAAAATTCACCCTGAAAATTTTAGGTAAAATGTGTTCAGATTATTACCATGGAAGTAAACACATCTCATCTGGAAACATGTGAATTCAGGAGTAAAAGTTTCTTTTTTATATTAACTACTTCATACTGGTCATAAACTTAAGGGATTTGACAGGGATTAAAGATTCACTAGTCAGCTGCTATGTCCTTTAATTAGCTTCCTAACATCCATACTGACTGAAGCAGCATGTTCCCAATTTAGCAAATCAAGCTGTTTCTGTCCAGGTTTCACAGTAGCTCTGAAGACCTGAAAAAGAGCATTAAATGCCGTGATTCTTCTGCCCCCTAGTAGACATAATGTACTATATAAATTTTCTTCCGTCCTGGCTTTTGTGGAATGGACAATGAAAGTATTAACCTAATTTCCAGAAGCTGCATAAAGCGTTTGTGGCTCTTCATGATATTTTGAGGAGAAATTCACATACCAAAACCTCATTATGTGCTCTGCTATGACCTGTTCTTATATGTCCTATTTTAGTTAAGGTCCACAGCAAACTTCAGCACCTACATTCATTCACAACTTCACATCCATACCACAGTTAAGTATGGATTGCCTTGTTTGCGAAGCACTTGACAGCACTTAGGGGTTCTCTGCCACAGACAACTCAGACCCCGACTGTTTAACCCAGCGAAACCTTCTTCACCCCTGTTTTGCACTCCCACCTGTAATGTGGAGATGATAAAATTCTTCGACGTTTCCAGCTAAATATTCTTCTACTTTTTAAATGGTACACTCCTTAGGACAGAGGATCAACCACATACTTTACCCAGAACCAAGCATAAATCACTCTTTGCTTTAATTTTTTAGGATCTGTGGGTAAGAATCAGCCCCTAAGATGTTAACTGGCTTTTGTTTAACAGTATTTTTTAAGTTCAAACCAACTGTAAATCACACCAGGCAGATTCTCACTTTGGGCCATTAGGTTAGCCTCTTTTCCATCCTCCTGTCTTTCTAAACTCTGGGTGTCCAGACAAGTTTCTTGCTGGTCTCTCACACTTGTGCCATCTTACACTGCTGGAGCCATGCAAGAAACTTTAATAACAATACTAACTGCTCAGCTTTGACAGGACATAGCTATTTTTACTGGATTACTTTTCTGGCACAGCACTTAAAGCACCAAATGATTTGACACCTGTAATTTTATACTTGGAATAACACAAGGTATTCATACTTCTTTTGTAATGTAAGATAAAAGCAAACACTACATATGTTCTCATTCCAGTGCTGCTGTCTGACAGCTATTTGCCTGAGGAGAAAAAAGTACTGTTACATTACAGAATATGTGGAAAAGTAAAAGGTATGGAAAAGAAATCATTAAATAGCTAACTTATTCCCCTGCTAGCACTAGACTGTTCCCTGCAGCATGTTTCAGAGTGTTTTGTCCAGTCTGGTTTTACAAGTTTCACATTACTTTCATTTATATATTTATTACAGCACCGAGTCCAATGTGGTTTGGTGCTGCTTATTTTCCTTGTCTTTCAACTAGAAGACTCAGTGCTAGACCAGCTGTTCATATAGAGTCAGCTTCAAAACTACTGAAAAAATATCTGGACTCTTTCCACTGACATCAGCAGGCTTTGGATCAGGCTCAGGAAAAGACGACGAATACATTTCATATAAGACTAAGCAGGTTACAGTCAGCAAAGTATAAAGAGGATTAGCTGTGTACAATCCAAAGGCACGTTACCCTGCGTGCTGAAATGCCTGCCTAACACACTTTCACTTTCACGGAGAGAAAGGGCCAGATTAGTTTCTGGTGCTCTGCCACAAAGTCAATGCTCCCATGCAAGGAATGAGTGTGATCTGGAATCTCATTACAATTGGGATTTCCCTGAACTAGAGGTGAAAAATCTTTTTTCTAAAATTGCAAAACCAATAAGCAAATCAGATTCAGAATGGTCTGCATTGGAAGGGACCTTAAAGCTCGTCTAGTTCCAATGCCCCTGCCATGGGCTTTTTGCTTTTCAGTAAAGTTTAGGTCTTTAGACTAGAGACCCTATGGAATAAGTATGGGGAAAAACACAATGGGTTTTGTCTCTTTCCTTTGTCAGGGAAGGATAAATTCTCTTTTACTTCGGAACCTAAAATGGGTCATATTTGGTTTAAGACACACATATCCAGACCTTCACTTTCTGTCACCAAAACAGGTGGGCAAACCCAAACCAATTTGCATGTATTTTACGGAGCACTGGTACTACAACACACGCCCACTGCGCATGCTTTGAGTGCACGACTTCTGAAAGCTAGAAAACCTTTATTCAGGGAATATTTTATCACTAGGGGATTCATTCCGAACAATACCATCAAGTGAAGATGGTGATGTGCAGTTATTCTTCCCGCCCTTTCAAAGTTCACAGTAAAACCTGTAATTGTTAGGGATGTTCTCAGCCACTGGGAATGCTTTAATCAACCAGACTTTTTTGTTCTGCTCCTTCTGTTCCCTAGGGACAGGGGACTTCATGGCACTGCTTTGTTGTACAATGTGTACAGTTATAACCTATGCTAAAAGTATGCCATTAATGAACAAACACTGGGTGTGTGTGTGTCAAGCAGATGAGAATGTTCTTTTGATCTTCTGAGCTCCACCACTGTGGCAGACGGGTGTCTAAACTGCTTTATGACTGCACTGAAGTCTTCCCTCATTTCTCAAACAATATTGAAGGAAAAAATCAGAATTTCATCATGGTGTGATTTTCTGCTCTTCCAGTTCAAATCTAGCTGGATGTTAGGCAGTAGGGAAAAAAAAAAAAAAATTATTTCTTTATTCATTTCTTAATTTTCCAGGGAGATAGGAGGAATATTTCATGTGCTTGACACCCTCTGAGGCAGCCAACGGAACAATCTCAAATTTCTGTTCAATGTCCAAGCAGTTTCCACACAACATGGGAGATGTATTTAGCTTTAGGTACAATTTTGAAACTAATTCAACCAAGCAAGACAATGGACTTAAAAGTTTTTTTGAGGATAACACAGAATCAGAATAAGCATGTTTAAAAATCATAGAGGTTTATGAACATGACTATAGCAATGGTTTCAGCCTCCAACATATGAATAGAAATGAAAAACAAATAACCCAACTGGTGTGAGGCCACAGAAACATATGGAAGAAAGTTTATATGTAATTGCCTGTAGGAAAACGATGTAGAAAATCCTCAATAGCCCTTTCAAATATATGATTCTAAAATGGTGTTGTGACAAAAGACTGTGAAACCACCCAAATCTTCTCAGATTGAACGACAGCTAAAAATGACAAGGAGGAGAGAAAAAGAGGCAATGTAGAGCCTCTGTTCTGTAAAAGAAACAAATCAAATTACCACTTCATAGGCAGCTGAGCTGATCTAACAAGTCACTTGCAAAAGTGAGAGGTCAGGTCTCTCAATCTCTCTGCCAGCCTCCCAGCTGCACTTGCAACAGCTCGGTATTCCCCTGATCATAGAATCATAGAAATCGTTTGGGTTGGAAGGGACTTCAAAGATCACCTAGTTCCAAACTCCCTGGCCACATCCAGTCTGGGCTTGAATACTTTCAGGGACGTGGTATCCCTCTGGACAACCTGTTCTAATGTCTCAACATCCTTAGAGTAAAGAATTTCTTCCTAATATGTAATGTAAACCTACTTTCAGTTTAAAACTATTTCCCCTTGTCCTATCATCACAGGACTTGTAAAAAGTCTATCTCCAGCTTTTTTTGGTCACCTTTAGGTACATGAAGGCTGCTCCAAGGTCTCCCTGGTGTCTTTTCTTCTCTAGGCAGAACATCCCCAACTCTCTCAGCCTGTCTTCACAGGAGAGGTGCTCCAGCCCTCTGAGCATCTTTTAGCCCTCCTCTGGATTTGTTCTAATAGGTCCATGTCCTTCTCATGTTAGACAAAGCACTCTATATAGGGTCTCATGAGAGCAGAGCAGAGGGGCAGAATCCCGATCCTCGCCCTGCTGGCCGTGCTGCTTTTGATGCAGCCCAGGACATGGTTGGATTTCTGGGCTGCAAGTGCACATTGCTAGGTCATGTCAAGCTTTTCATCTCACCCCCTCCCCAGGGCTGCTCTCAATCCATTTTCTGCCCAGTCTATTTGTGCTTGGGATTGCTCCAACCAATCTGCAGTACCGTGCACTTGGCCTTGTTGGACTTCATGAGGTTCACACAAGCTCACCTCTCAAGCCTGTCAAGTGTCATCCCTTTCCTCCACACAGCACAGCTTGGTATCATTGGCAAATTTGCTGATCCTCTACCTTATATCTGTCATCTAATCAGCTATTTACCTCACTATGCCAGAGAAAGCTACCCACCTTTCTGCTGTTTTTCTTCTGGCCTAATAGGTCAAAGTTGCTAATGGACAGATCCAATACATGTCAGAACCAGCGCATGATAAGCAGCAGAATTACCAAGACCAAGGACTCCTGGGAGGGAAAAAAGACTGAGGACTGCCACCTCTCTCTCCTGTGCAAACTGAAATTGTCTAAGGGTGTCTCATGGAAGAACTGTGTTAGTGCAAGGACTTGTTATTAGAAGGGAAGTGGGAACTGAAAGGAGAAGCGGAACAAGTAAGGAGGAGTGCGTATGGATGCAAACTAGAGCAGCAGAAATCCCATAGGTCTGCAGAGGATTGCATGGGTAGAAAAAACCATGAGCATATGCAGCAGCTGCAACACACAGGAGCAGGGAATATATAATCTATATGCAAATAACTATGTAGTTCCCTCATGAAAGCATGGAGGCTGACTGCACTCAGTAGCTGCACAATATGTCTACATCATGTCTGCTGTTTCTGATGTTTTGCACTTCATATGCATGGCTGGACAGCACAGCACACATACAGAGCTGCTCCTGCAAGGGGCTTCATGTCCTGTAACTGCTGTGTGTGCACAGTGCTGACATCCAGAGCTCCCCAGGCATGTAGCAACCAGTTCAGAAGTGTCTGCTCTCTATAGCTACTACACATCCAGAAAGCCCAGACAAACTTATGAAGCCCTCAAAATCTGCCTAAACGTGATTTTCAGGTGCAAAGAGTATATGTGTGTGGGAAAAGGAAGCCTGCAGTACCTAGAAGTTCTTTGCTGCCTGCAGAAAAGCAAACACAGACCACCAAAAGTTTAGGAACACCTGCTCTGATGAAGTGAAGGCAGGACTGGAGCTTAAATCTCAAATTCATCACCTGTCTTCTCTACTGACTTGATTTACCACAATTACATTTTACAATGAATTTGAGAGGACATGCTTTCACATAATGGAAACACAAGAGGTGTCTTGCAATTCAGCTTCACAAACGTTCCTTTTACTGAGGCCATTACAAAAGCTGCATAATGAACTTATTTCAAGTCTAGACACCCAGGAAGAAAATAACTGTAAACGAGTAAGAGACTATGTACTAAGAAGAGAATCCACCCTTCTCTCTCCTTTAAATGGCATTGGCTTATAAAATTAATTACTTACATACCTCACAGAGACACAATACTTAATTAGTATTTGTTAAGTGTTTTGAAATTCTGATGGAAGACATCATACTATTGTGCATCATGATTAATACAGTGTAAAAGTGATGCCATTGGTGTTACTCAAGCAGAATGCTGAAAGGATATCTATTTAGTTTCTGATTTTAAAAGGGAAATGGACATAGAAAAGGTTTAGGAAAGCAATTTAAAACTCAGCCTAAGAGAAAGGGAGAACTGGAGAGGAGAGGAGCTAAAACATTTTTCAGAGGTATTTACTGTGCAGTGTGCATTAATTCCCGTGAAGTTAAAGCGTAAGCACCTACAGCAAAATCCTGGCTCCAGCACTCGGAAAATGTTTCAACTGACTTCAGTGAGGTGAAGATTGTTAGATTTTGTCATAATTTCCAGCAGATGCATCCCATATGCCATTTTGCAACTTTGCGTGGTCGCTTGTTTATAGTTTAGGTTCAGGAAATAACCTCATCAAGCTCGGGCATGCTCACCATGTAAAGGCAACTGCTCAGCTTCTAATCTTTCTACTACATCCCACACTTGAAGTAAACCTTTCCATTCTGTTAATGAATTTGGACCTGAGCTACCTATTTAAGCTGGTGGCAAAACTCCAATTAAATGGAAGCTATGTGGAGATCACAGTAGATTTTGTAATAAACATGGGAAGCAAAAATCCTGTGTTTAACAGTGTACACCCCTGGAGTTCAACTCATTTACTCAGAAGCCTGTGAAATTCTGACTGGAAAAACAAATCAAAACGAACCAAACAAACCCCAAAATTCTCAAAGTAACAGAAATTCAGGCAACTTATATTTTTAAGCATTAGTCCTTTATACCTAGCAAAATTAAGATTCAGAGAAAAATGTTTCTCACCACTTCTGGATAAGGCAGAGTTAATTCAACTGAAAGCTTTGCACCTGTGAGGCTCAAAGAAGAAAGGTTAAAGAGTAGCAGGGGAGAGGCACCAAAAATTGACAGAAGGTACCTGTGAGCTTCCAGTGTTAAGAAGAGTCACCTCAAAGCAGGAGCCTACTGTTACTTTAGGTAGGAAACTAAGTGAAAATTATCTAGGCTACAAATATTGATACATTTTTATTTTTGTAAAGGACCAAAGACTGTTATGTGGTGTATATGGGGCTCTTGGCAAGCTATTAATTGCCTTTCTCCAAGTGGTGTGTGTGATGGCTTCCATCTTCTTAATGTACTCCTATACAGCACAGGCAATCTTAGAAGTATTGTTTATTCTAAAGCATCAGTTAAGGAGGGCTCTCTAACCATGCGACGTGTAGAAATGTTGTACTACAGCAAACCAGCACTTGTAGAGGAGTTCTGTGTCTATGCAACTGCTAGAGCAAATGTGACAATCAAGTTGCACATAGTAGATCTCCCTTTCACTTGTGCTAGTATGCTGGGGTTTTTTAACTGTAGTGCAGGCTCTGAAGCCCATAGGCTTGTAGTTTTCTCTCTCAGTGCTTGTACAGCTGTGTCCACAAATGTATGTGTCCAGTGAAATCCAAGGAAATGTTCCTGGATGCCAGGATTAAGCTTAGATAGCTGCAGCTCTAATAACTCCCATGCAGCTCACATTGTAGTTCTACGTGCTGACAGTTGCTTTCCAATCCTACTGGAATAAGAAACATCATTCTTCCATCTAAACTCAGTAGGCAAAATGTGTTGCATGAACTACATCATGTTGCTGCTCTTGGGATGCTAAGGCAAGATTATATTAAAGTGCCAAGGCAAAAATTCAAGCCTAAAGCTTTTATTGACTAGAAGTTAAATGTGTGATACACGTGTGTATGTCATGTGAAAACAGTGCTGTGTCTCTCCTGTAAACAGACAGGATGTGTCTCCTTCCTCAGAATGCTCACTAATAAGATATTTACTGGACAACCAGTAACCAAATATGGTTTCTCCAAAGTCTGCCTTTATTATGGCTGGTGAGCAGGCAGCACAGAGGAAAAATCATTCTGCCAACTGCTTGGTGTGGGTACTTACAGGGAAGGCCACTGAAGAGATGCTAACTACGTATTTTGAAGAGGTTTTAATTTTGTGGAGGGGCCAGAAGAAAATTATACCAGAAATCAAAGTAAGCAAGGCTATATGTAAGACTTAGTGACGTCTGCACTGAGCTGACAAGACAGGAAAGATTTTTAAGATAATACTGTTTCTCACTTTTAGACCTCAAGAAGAAACACCATCTTCCTAAATAAGGTATTTCATGGCTTGTTTTCCTCACTGTGTGTCCATCTACATGATTCTTGACTTTTTACCTGGCTAGGCCTGTCTTTCTCCTACAGGCTTATACTTTTTTCCTCAGTAGGTGAAGTGTAGGCCACCAGCAACCTCTAAAAAACCCACACCTGTATGGAAAGTATCTGAATTTCCTCTAAGCCAATCTAATGAATTCTAATCACTCTTATCTCACATGCTTTCCAGAGTAGGTTCTTGCAGTTCTCTAACCTTTTAACTTCTGTTTCTGTGCCTGATTTTAATGTTAAAACCTCTTTTGCAGTTCTCTTATGCTACGAACAGGACACAATTCCATTAATTTTTATCTTTGGCAAGACTTGCATTCCTTCTACTTACTTATAAGCTGCCAAACTGAACTACCATTTGGCAGTTTAGTCACTCTGCATCCACAAATACCTCTGTATTTTGAGCAATTTTTTATTTTCTCCTACCTCCCAGGTACCCACACACATTTCCCAGCCTCACGTGATTGATCTCTCATGTTACATTAAAATGAATGTTGTTCAGATGACCACGTCTTTTTAAGTAGTCCAGATCTTGGTGTGTCACCCTGGGTTTACCTTCAATTTGTGTTCACCAATACCACACAACCAGTTGTAGAGGCTCTTGCAGAGTACTAAAAGACTGAAAAGGAGTGGTGTGAGGTCTTTGGGACTGTGTTAAAACTTCTGTTGGATCAAATTTCCCTATAGATATTCCCATATTCTTATGAGTCTTCCTTTTGGGGGAGTTCAATATGTCAATTTTAATTATTTTAATGCTAGACTGGATTCTTGTAATTACTGTTGGCCATGTCTATATCAGGAATAAGCATGAGTCTGCAAATGAAAATACCCAATTCTGAGCGCTGTGTTCCCACTATGGATTCTGTGTGTGTGATTTGTTTAGGTCAGCTCTTGCCTGCCCTAGTGGACTTTCTCATCCATGAGTTGCGGAGAGTGTTGAGTGTTCACTGGTGGTGCAGCCTCTGGTGATGCATCTGAAAACTTCATGTTTAAGTCAAAGTGCAGTACATGGAGACAATCTGCTTCAAACCCACGCTCTTGGCTCTCACTCACTTAACAGCATCAAAGTGGGAATCTGCACTAGTGCTGGTGCACAGATCAACACCTGTCAGACAGTCTGGGAGATTACTGTTGCCATTAATGAACTTAATCCACATCTGGAGAAGGCACACAGGGATGTGGAAGATCTCTATCTCTTTGTTAGTTAATGGGAGAACCTTACAAAGCCAATCTTCAAAGCAGATACAGCTACAGATAGGAAAAACGAAAACATTCCCTGTTCACTTGCCTCCAGTTTGATCTATAAGAGGTCTAATAACATGACTGCAGAATACATTTTGATGTAATGGATAATTGGGCTTACTATGTTTAGTGCACTGATCAAATTAATATCAGGATTGACTTTTTATTTGGTGTATGGAGGGGTAAGAAAGGTAGGGCAAAAGCCCCTATTATCTGCTGTGTAGTGAGGATATGCAGAGTACTCTGAGACAGCTCTGGAAACAGGGACTATGTATTTTAGCTGGTGGTATGCTGTGCAAACACTTAGTGAAAACACTTAAACACCAAGAAAAGCAAATTACTCTGCCCTAGGGGAAAGGGGTTGGGGTAGTTAAATTCAACTGCTATTACTGCTATGCAGTTGTTAAAAACGACCACTGCAGTGCAGCAGATGAAAGTATTCTGTCACTTAAGACATTCTAATACACGAAAGGATCCCTGAAACATGCTAAAAGTCAAATGCCTGTATAAAGTAGCTGGTGATGTTTTTTCAAGTTGCACAATAGGGAAAAGACTAAGCAGCAATGCTGAACTGATAATTTGAAATTTTACTAATATATTCCAGTATTCTTGTGTATCAGGTAACCTTTTAGAAGTACACTCTCAAGAATTTTCTATTCCTTACAACACACTGAGTAGAAAAAAAAGTAAAACTTCATCTTCAAGGTTAGCACCCACAATAGCCTGATGGTCATGTAACTGCTCCTCCCAGAAACTGAGACACAATATAGCCTTTCTCTGCAACCTCCTCATTCACGCAAAAATCACAGCTCAAACCTGTAGACCAAGTCACTAACAGCAGCACAAAGAAATAGAAAAATCCAGCTAAGTGCCCTTTTTCCCCCTCTCCCCTCCCACTTGCTTGAATATGCAAGCATTTCAAGGTAGATGTTCACACACATCACTTGTTGACTTCTGTTTTAGTGGCACTTGTACAGCTGGGAGTTGGACAAGCGGAGAGGTCTACACACAAAAGTGGTCTAGAGCTGATGCAGCCAGCGTTCAGCCTCCTCCTAATTCTCAAAACAACCCAAACTGAGCTGCCACCAAACATGCTTAGAGATGCTCCGAGGGCTGTGTTGCAGACTGTGTAAAGGCAGCACTGATAAACGAGAGAAGCAACTATGCAACAGCGATACTCACATGGAGGGAGCTGTGCTGGTTAACAGATAAGCTGCATTCACCTGTGCTGGCTAAACTGGGGCAGGTATAAAAGAAAGGCCAAGTGCCTTAACAGATGTTGCTTAGGGAGGGTGTGCGTGGGTTCATCTCTTTGTGTGAGCTCCAAGTCTTAAGGTGCCTTAAGTGTAGTGAAAACAACCCCCAGCATCAGCTCTTCTTCCTGCTTGATTTTATGTTGTGGTCACAGCTGCAAAGGTAAGGATGTTATTTTGCTCCTCTGGCATTGAGTCAAACCCCGGAAGTTTGTATTAGAAAAGTGGCCTGGAAAGTACTGTATTAACAGACATGCAAAGCCTCTGACTTCTGGGGAATAACCAGCTTTGAAGTAAAATACACTCAGCAATAATCCATGCACACTTCATTAATTTCAGAACTGCAACAGCAAAGTACTAGTCAGAAAAAGCTGCAAGATAGTAATAAAGGCTTTGGGTTTTATTTTTATTTTTAATCCCAAAAGCTCCTTATCTCTATACTCCATGTTTTTTCATTCAATTTACAGTAGTCTAAGTTAGAGCTCATCTAACAAAAAAAAAATGACACATTAAGTCTGGCTAACCTCTTCACCTCCCTCTTGATGAGAATCCTTTCTTCCTCAAGGGAATAAATGCAACAACTTTACAATTGGTATATTGCTTGTTTAAGATAACTTTTCTTTGCACTTTGTGTTAAATGGAATTTGGCTGATCTGGGATATTTCAGCACTTAATTATTTAAGTTGAGATAGTGAGGGCAGCAATTTTTACCAAGTCTTAACTAGCACAAGAGGATCTCTAGGCAGAAAGGCAGTATTTTGTTATCTGTCAACATGCACATTTCTCTACCACACCCCCAGTCAAGTTTGAGAACCCTTGACACGGGCTACAGCACAGTATGAAACATCAGTTTACTATTCAAATTTGAGCCAAAGCTTAGACTCAAAACAAAATGTAGTTGCAGTTTAACACTGGATTTAAGTGCAAGTCTGAGGAGTTGCTGCCGGAACGGGGGTGCTCATGCCACTTTTCCCGTCCTGCTGCTGAACGGTGCAGCTGCAGTGCATGCCATGCCCAGAAAGCCTTGATGCACTGGAGAAACTAACTTTCAAAAAGCCAGCTGATCCCTAAGCCTGATGCAAGAGGTACACCACCATGTTCAGCTGGGCGGTGGAACAGGGCCACCTTGCTGTCGCAGTCTGCTATTACTCCAGCCTTTGAGGCTATACTAGGGCTTTTTTTTTGTTTCAACACTTCAGTTCATCAAAAACTGGATCTAAAAGAAGCAACCCAGGCCACTCATACTTCATGTTGCATGCTCTCTCCTTGCACTTAAATAGTTCATGTGAACGAGTAGAATGAAACCAACCAGACTAGAAAGCAGGAGTAACTAGCCTCACCAACAAGAAGGGATGGGGAAATCTTGTTTGCTTCAGTGATCAGAGCAAACTTAAACAGGAAAGTTCCAATTTTTATAGAGAGAGAAACACAGCAATCCCTTTCCTTTGCAGTGTTTGAACATTAAACGTGCTCAAGACAACCTGATTGCTTCACAAGCCGTACCTTAATAACAAAGTAAATCTGACTGTAGTTTCCTTACCATGTGGATGAGTTACTGCAACAAACTCACTTTATGTCTGCCCCACCTCTTCACATTTCCTGTGCCTGTGCTCCTGCCACCGAGTTCGCCGCAGCGCGGGGCACTGTGGGCCTGGGCCTGTTTTAAACAAGAGATGTTTTCTGCCACATTTCTGATTATTGTCTGCCTATCAGGCCTTCGTTGTAGCTTGCTAGATAAATTTGCATCCCTCTTCTGAAGGCGGCTGATATGTATCTCAAGCGCAATTATCATTAACACGGCCCAAGGGGAAATGAGTTCCGGCTCTCGGGGTCACTGAGCAAGCCACTGCCCGCCTCACAGCACTGCTGCCCCCGCCGCGATGCCACCTCTCAGTGCCCCTGGTTTGACCCCCGCCGCCTTTGTAGGCGCCCACCACTCCCCGCAGTCACTGCGGCGCTGCCATGGCCGGAGTACCGCCGT
>VZRN01005010.1:3285589-3337595 GCA_013397935.1 Dasyornis broadbenti | reverse complement strand
ACCCCCCGCCGCCGCCCCTTTTAGCCTGGGCCGCCCCCCGCCGCCATTTTGCGCCGAGCCGACCCCGCCGGGAGGGGCGGCGGGGCTCGCTCAGGTGCAGCGGTTCCGGCGGGACCGGCGGCGGGGTCTGCCCTGGCCGCGCCCCGGGCTCTGCTTCCCGTCCCCACTCACGGCAGCGGCGGTCGGCGTCGGGCTCACGCGGGGGCCGTGGAGGCCGCCATTGCTGCGGTGCCGGCGGGGCGCGGCAGGGGGCGATGGCGGGAGGCGTCGCGAACGGCGGAGGAGAAGGAGGGTGTTACAGCATCTGCTGAGTAGGAAGGGACTCGCAGGGATCATCGAGTCCAACTCCTGGAGTTCAGGTGCCTGAGGGCGTTGTCCAAACTCTCCTTGAACTCTGTCAGACTGGTGCTGTGACCACTTCCTTGGGGAGCCTGTTCCAGTGCCCAGCCACCCTCTGGGGGAAGAACTTTATTCTAATATCCAACCTAGGCCTCCCTGATACATCTCCAGGCCATTCCCTCGGGTCCTGTCACCAGAGAAAAAAGATCAGTGCCTGTCTCTCCTCTGCCCTTCAAAAGGAAATTGTAGACTTTGATGAGCTTTCCCCTCAGTCTCCTCCAGGTTGGACAAACCAAGTGACCTCAGCTGCTCCTAGTATGGCTTCTCCTCACGGCCCTTCACTATCTTTGTTGCCCTTCTTTGGACACTGATAGCTTAATATCTTTCTTATAATGTGGTATCATGTCACGGTGGCGCTGAGGCCACCTGTGTCCCAGGCAGCATTTTCCGAGGGTCCCTCTTCTCAATGGTAGAGTTGAGGGTTTCCTCAGCCTGTGTGTCAGCAGAGGTGGCAGGTGTCCCGCAATTATGGCCTTGGCTGCAGGGCGAGTTGCGGAAGCCTGTGAAGAGACAGGTGCAGTTCCCAGCCAGTGCTGCTGTACAGGCTTCCTCACAACCCACATCCCCTCAGCTCCATGCTGGTCATCCAGACCACACCTGAGCTTGCTGCCAGAGATCTGCTCTCTTTTGTGGTGCTTTATTATTATTTTTTCCAGGACAAGCCTTGATCCAAGGGACACCATAAAACCACTCTTGTTTTGTCAGTGCAGTCAAATAAAATTGAAAAAACCAATAGTGTCTGTCCAGCAATCCCCAAAGAAAATTCTGGATCTAATCTGGCCATCTGATTCCACACACTGATATTAGTATTTAATTTAATCACTGCTGTCTTTAGCTCATCTTCTTCATTCCAGATTTATCCCTCCCCATTGTTCCGTGTAAGCTGGTGTCCCTGTTGGAGTTTATTTAAGTGAGCTGTCCAGCACTGTCCCTGAGCTCAGCACTTAGGCTGTGGCATTTGTAAAGTCTGTGTGTGTGAGCACTGCTGGATTACATGATACCAAGCCTTGGCTCGCAGTCTTGATTCATCTGAAATTAAATTATGAGTGTACCAATAACGTCAGGGTGTGTTCTGCTGCTGTTTCTTAGTGCATCCTACCTACTTTGATATTTATTGTACGTGCTTCCTGGCTGAGGAGTTGAGTCAGGCATTATTCTCAGGGTAGTTGCCAAGCCAGTGTGTTCTGTTATCTGAGTAGCTTCCAGCTTCTTATTTACACCTTTTGCCTTACCACTGTGATTTAGTAGAATACTACTATCTGCTATTTCATTCTCCCAAATAAAACTGTTTCTTCCCATGGCAGGCTTCTAGTAGTTTCCAGTCAACTACCATCAGGAGCTGATTACATTATTTTGCATTTCTTAATTGTTCCTGACAAGTGAGAGGTTGCTATATTGTAGCTGAAGTTAATTAATATATCTGCTTCCTAGGACTTATAACACTCCTGGAACTGTGGAAGGTGAGAGTGGGGAGAAACATGGTGTTCAAAGACAATCAGCAGAACAAAAGAATGTGCAGGTACGACCAAAAAAGAGACAATGAGAAATACAGGACAAAAAGGGGAGTGAATGGCCCAGCCTCTTCTTACATTCCGAAGAAGCCCTGTTAATAGATTGTTTTGTATGCAAAGCTGCAGGTTTTTCAAATTTTTTCTCTCATCTCTTTCCACTAGTGTCCCTTCTTTGGGGGATTCAGTTGCCTTTACCTTCAGAGTGGTCTGACTCCTACATATCTAATTACTCTCTGAAAAATCTATTTCATACATTTCAGACCTGAAGAAAGGTTTTATGCCAAAAACTTGTCTACAGTTCCCAGCTATGCCTGTGTTGGCCTAACTACCCCTGCTGGCCTTTTTTCCTGGTAGTTTTGCAATGATGAAAGCTGTGCAATATCCATCCAATTTTGGTGAAGCTTTATTGGTACTGAAAGGTACTTATTATTTATAGATATTCTCTTGCTATTTCCATATGTAAAGAGAGAACAGCTGGTGTAAGATACCAGTATTACTATGTCCATGCTGAGGGCTATTTGCTGTTGCTTCTTCCCAAGCTGGCGTTTTTCCCTGCACACTGTCAGCACCCTGGGGACCCAGCTTATGCTGGCCACTCATATCACAGCTGCAAATGACTCCTTCAGAGCCCATATCTCGTTCCACCACTGGAAGAACCACTCCCCCCTGCATCCTGTCCAGGTCTGGGGCTCATTTAAATGTTGGGGGTTTTATTTAGCTGCCTGAATAAATAAACAAGCCTATGGCAGAGGGAGCTCGAGGCTGTATACAGGGATCAAACAGCAGGTAGGTACATGACTGATTTAAGCTAACCTAACTACAGGTGCGGTGGAAAGAGGCAGTTGTGCTCTCCTGTTTGGCTGTGTGTTGTGCCACTTCCATCTGGTTTTGGGATCTTATCCATTTGGAAAGTAGGTGGTTTTCTCTTTCTTTCTTTCTTTTTTTTTTTTTTTTGACAAGATTAATTATGAGACTGAACAGGTTCCACATCCTGTAGATCATGCGGCTGTACAAATAGGAGCATGGTTACTGAATCCAAGGGCTCTGAGTTACATCTGTCTCTAATCACTCCCATATGCATTCTTTCATATGTTCTGCTATGCATTACGGTTTCCTATCACGTGCTAATTGATTCATTACTTTATGCTAATCATAAAGTCTTGTGCTAGTCATTAACTGTCCCACATGTTGAACTCATGATGTGTATGTTTAAATATTGTATCTCTTGGTCTGCCAATCCTCCTTTATGTAATACCACACATATGTTGATGATCTTCAGACTTTAAACTTCCTGCTCATTAGTTTTGTGTATAATTTTTCACTTACTTTCTGGAGCGCCTTTCTTCAGTTGTTTAACAACTGTAATTAAAGCTGCTGAGGCATAATTTGTACTTTAGCCTATAGTAATACAGTATTTTTGAGAGGAGATGGAAATAGTTTTGAAACATAACTTATTTGAAACAACTAGCATAGTAATGTTATCACAAAACCGAAGTGCAGTTGAAGTTACATGAGATCGTGGAAGTTTTGCAATAGTTAAAACTTCGTAACTGGTTCAAAAAATGTGACTCTGGCAAACAAAAGCTGGGAGGAGGCCAAGTGATGTCCTGTAATCTTTCTGATGAGGAAGTTAATAAGTGAGAAGTGAGAAAATATGGAAAGAAGGATGTGTCACTCTCAAAATCCCAGCCTGCAGAATTTTAGAATAAAGAAGTTAAGAATAAAGAATTTAAGGAATCCAGAGATGCATTGAATTTTTAATTTCTATATGAAGAAGATGAGCTTCTTCTAGTGTGGCTACTTTACACAGCACACCCCAAGATTTACCAGAAACAGGTTGACTTGAACACACTTGTGTGTGAAACAAAAAATGGTTCTCCAGAGGGATTTCTACTTTATGTTTGAGATGACAAGATACAAAATTTTATCCTTTGTACCTGTAATCTCAGTGTAGCACAGTTTTAGGTTCCGCTGTATGAATGCCACCCATCAGCATGGTGTAGAAAGATCTGTGGAATTCAGACTATCCTCATTTCATACATTGTTCATTGTAGGGACTCCTATCCTGGCGGGGGAAATAGCTATACCCTCATAGGCTCTTATCTTCCAAGGCCCAAAAGAAGCAGCTGAAAGTCCTGTTGCATGTAGATAAGAAATGGCAAGGAAAGAGGCTGGGAGTAAGATCTGGGTAAAAGGTGTCTTCCCTAGGAAAAGCTAGTGCTTAAGCACAGTATGTTGTCTGCCAGGAAGTAATCCCAGTATATGAGGCAAATAGTCTTGAGTAAGAGCTTGTCTAACACCTGGCCTGGGCTGTCCTAGCAGCTGCTCTCTGCATGCTTCCTGCTTGGGCAAAGCCAGGCACAGAGTGATTTCTTTCCCACCTGGCACTCTTGAAACTCCCAATTTCCTGAGCACAGATTCATCCTGCAACATAAATCCTATGGCTGCAGCTGGGCAGACACAAGCACTGCTGATGTACCTGTGTCTGCAAACCATTGTGTGAGTGAGCTCTGGGAGTGCCTGGCTGGGGCTGTTGTCCCTAATGTGGGCTCATTAGGAGAGAAATCTCTCTTTATTCTAGTTTGTGCAAAATGAGGAGCTAGGTGGTAACCCACAACAGCCTAGCTCCCTGATCATCAAAACTTTACATTATTTATATGTTTTAGCAAACAAAAATATCAGTATTCATTGGCTACAAGTTGCATAATTCTCTCAATAATTAGTATTATATCATCTTAGCTCAGTTTGGTTAGAGCATGGTGCTCATAACCCTAAGGTTGTAGGCTCAATCCCCATATCAGCCATTCACTTCAGAGTTGGACGTCTTGATCCTTGTGGGACCCTTCCAACTCAGAGTATTCTGCGATTCTACTGGTTAAGTGATTCTCTTCCTTACGTTAATTAGTCCGCCGCCTCAGTCTCCTCCTCCTCCTCTTCAGTCACAGGATCACCTTTTACCCAGTTGGCACTTTAGATTGATGAGTTGCCCCTGTTTATTCCTCCTTCTGGCCCTATCTTGGATGTTCTGCCAAGCATCCTTGTGGTCAGTTAGTTCAGCATTCTATTGTGACTGACTTCAATAGATACATTACCCTAAATTCCTTTTTTTTCTATTCTTTCTCTATGGCTGCAGCTACTGAGGCACGTTAAGCGTATAAACGTGGTTTATTGACATGTAGTTTATCATTTTGGAAACCGTACGCCAGAACGACCACTGCCCGTGCTTTACCGGGGGAGGGTGATCTTACCCAGGTCCCCAGGGAGGTGCCAGCCCCTTGCGAACCACGTGCAGCTATCTGGGTATTTCCTGGGCGAAGGCTCCCAGCCTCAGCGCCTGCTCCAGCTGCCTCTGGCTTCAGCCCGCCCCTGCAGTGCCTTATTGGATTCCTGGCCGAGGGGGTGTTGCCGCCGCGACAGCGATACGGCATGCGGGAGGTGATATGCCGGAGCTGCGGAGTGTTGTATAAGAAGGAGCTGCAGGGAGCAGAGGGGAATCAAACAGGACCAGGTTTCTCCTCTGTGAGCTGAAGAGGTTAGTGGCTATTACTTAACCCCTGCTAGCTGTAATTAGGATTTGAAAGCAGAGCTTTCGTTTTCTGTCTCCCGCCTCCCCAGGATTGCTCGCCACCGGCTTTTCCCCCTCGGTTGTGGAGGATTGGGGGAGTCCTTCAAGTCACGTTGTCCTGGCTGCTCCAAAGACACACTCCACACCAGAGGGGACGGGCGAGCACTTGGGGAGGGGGCAACACTGAGAAAGGAAAAAAAGGGAAAAACCCTTTGGAATAATGTCCAGGTTGCAGTGAAGCAGAGTACTAGCCTGTAAATGATGTGGAAGTAGCCAAGTAGCATCCTCGAGTGGACAGAGCACTTGCATGGTGAGAGTGTGAGAGGTCATGTACAAGCTTTCCTAAAAACTGGCCTGCTTTTTAGAAGTGCTGAGCTTCCTTCAAATCCTGTGAAAATCCACGTTTACTATAGCTGTTTGATGCTCTCTTCTGAAACAGCAGACCATTAAGCAGGCTGTACCTCAGTTTATTCATGTGTGAAGTGAGAATGAGAATATTTTCCTTTTGTAAAGGGATGTGATGGGGCCGTATTTCAGATAGCTTTTAGTGGGAGAAAGGTGATTCTTACATTCTGAGATATGGTACAGAATCCGTGTATAAAACACATTCACACTATTAATAATTACTTTATGCTCTAGTCACAGCTATCACCTATCTCTAGCTAAAAAAAAAAGTAAAAAAGATGCATCAAGGCTCAATCTACATTCAGCAAGAAGACAAGCTCAGCCTTTATATAACTCCTGGCATCCTGCTGAACTTCTGTGTTGGAGCTTGTTAAAAAACACAAACAACCAGTGTTAATTAGGGCAACAGTTTATTGAACTGATTTTGTGTGAAATATTTTTAACCTAATTCCTTGCATTGATTTGCCAAATTAATTTTCGTGGAATAAGGATAGTCTTTCAGCTGTTGGACCTCTGGTTACAGATGCAAACACAGAATGACACTGTGCCAAAAATCAATAACATAGTGTTTGAACATCCTCATTATTTGTATCGATAAATGAGAAAATGAAGACAAATCTGTTACAATACTGTAAATCCAACTTGAAGTTTAATTTTCATAATAATAAGAGCAATGGGTTAATATTTTAAATTATTTTCAGCATATATAAGAAAGCCTTAAAGTCTCACTAAAATCTGTCACAAGCAGTGCATGTGACTTAGATAATAATTATTAATAATTTAATTATTATAATAATTGATAGTAAAATATTTTTCAATTTCTTACTATTGGATCAGGAAACTTCCATTATTCTGGAGTTTTGGTGATTCTGGACTCCTCGTCCTGGGTTTACATCCGCATGGTCAAGAAACATTTTTGCTAATACAAATCTCTCCATTTCTTCAGAGTGTGAACTGAGTTACTGATTGTGAGCAACTGAAGTTTAAGTCAATGAAATATGGTCTGTGTTATCCTTAAAGGAATGGCAGTGCTTATTTTGTAGAGCTAAAAAGGAGAGTCAACCTTTGTAGTTTTCAACTTCTTATTCTTAGTGTCCTCATTATTTTCCCAATTGTTGAGCTAACTGAATGTTTCAACACCCACTCCTCACCCCGCAAAGACCCCCCAAACCCAACAAGCCAAAAAGACCACAATTTTCAGCTCTGAGCGACTTCATTTTAAATATCAAAGGGTAGGCTTTTTTTTATCATGAAGAGTATCTGCTTTATCCATAGACTTTGAAAACTAAGCTCAGCAGATGAGAATAGGACCACTTTGCTCTCTGCCCTAAAAATTAACTGGCCTTGTCAAAACAAGTGAAGGTAAATGGATAAATAACTGACCAATTTTCAAATTAAAACAGGAATCACTTTCCATCTTACACTGTGGTGTCAGGACTTCAGTAAGATGCAGGACTGGAATGCACATTGGCATTTTTACTTTTTAATGATGACTCTAAAGTCACCTCAGTTTCATCCATCTTGAAGAGAGATCATTGCACTCTGTGTTGTGCACATTTGTTGCAGGAAGCTTCAGAGGGTGTTTGCCATTAACGCTGCTGTGGTCCATTGAAGCTCTGTCTGCACTGCCATCCTTGGCTAGGTGAGCAGAGTCAGGCAACAGGAGATAAAACTAAACCAAAGTTGGGAAGAAGTGGAGGAACTAATAGAATTTGGATGGATGTGGTAGTGGGACAAGACCGCCTTGAGGAAGGAGTTCCTGTGTTTTACATAGCAGTACAGCAACATCAATGTATGCAGCAGGATTGTGGATAACTTTCACCTCCAATTTTCAGGCAACCACAGATCTTTCCAAAACTTGCAGGTAGTGCTCAGTGTGTTAACAGAACTTACATTATGCTCATAGTGCACCTTAGTAAGCGAGGCATTAAAAAGGTTGCTTCACTGAGTGGGGAAGCAATTGTGCTTAGGAAAGAAAAACAGTCTGAAAGCTGAGGCACTCCTACAGTTTAATCCTGTAGTAAAAAAAAAAAACCAAAACCAACAAAAACCTACTCTGGATGTATCCATGCCCTGTTGTAATTCAGCAGGACAAAGGCTGCTGAGGAGCTGTCTCATGCCTCTGGAGCTGGCCTTGAACCATGGCAAATGTTCTCATCCCTATAAAGCCAAAATGTTGGACTTAAAAACTTTATGAAATAAGTGCAACTGTAATAAAAGATAAATATACATTTGACTTGTTTCCTCTCTACTCTAAGCAAAAAGAGCTTTGGCTTCTTGTGTGACTGAATTTAAGTGTTCCTTAGACTAATGTTTGCAACTCAGGCAGAGATCTAATTAGAAAACATTGCAGAAAACATGCCTGACTGGGAAAGATAATGAAATGCATTTGCTAATCCTGTTCCTCCAGATGAGTACAATCCACCACTTTAACAACCTGAGTCAAACAATTAGCGTAAGTTTCTTCTTCTTTGGTTTGTTTTTTTTTTTTTTCGGTTTATTTTTGGTTTTGTTTTGTTTAATAATCTTCCCAGTGTAGCGTTATTAACCAGTTAAAAGGAGCCTGTTCAAGGCAGCTGATGTTCCTGTTATAGCAACTAACCTAAATGCTAAATTAAAGCCTGCACAACACTGGCTAATAAAATAAGTTGTTCTCATGGCTCAAGTAATGTTACTATGTTCATTAGCTTTCCCTTTTAGTGAAATGTGTAGGTGCAAAGGAATCTTTATTGTCTAGTCATTACCTCTGTTCTGTGAATGAGAGGAGAGGAAAGCTGCCAGAAAGAACATGGATTATTGAATAATCCCCAAATAACAGAAAGGAAGAAGTAGTACAGGATGTGACGGGGAAAGTTGAGACCACAGTCATTCTAGTTAAAATGTCATGGATGTTTCTTTGCTATGCTAGAAATGATAAAGCTTTGTAACCCTTTCTGTTGCTAGGGAAGACAGCCCTTAGTCGGTATTTACTGTCTTTTGCAGGCTCTGACACAGATCAGCAACAGATACTGGCTAGTCTGTTATTTGGCGATGAACACAGAGACCTGGGTGGCTTGCTCATACTTGTCTTTAGAATAATTAGCTGATTTTTCTCAGACATAGCACAATTGTGTGCAGTTAGAAATGGGATCAACATGTTGGTAGTGATCTCTCTGTGACTGGTGTTTAGTCTTGGTGACAGAAGATAAAAATGTATCAAGGATTGTGGTGGGATGGTTATGGTTTGTCTGGTTTTTTGTTTTGTTTTTATTGTTGCCATTAAATCAGATTCATAAAATTTGGATGGAGACGTCACATTAATTCCTGGTTTGTGTCTTCCTCTAAAGCTTTGATTCTTAAGTGGCAAAAATCTGTGAAGAACTCAGATACTCAGATAACTGGAACATGGATAAAAAGGAATTCTTACTGTTGATAATTCACCATTAAGTGTTGAGGCTACAAACCAGAGTGGTACACTTCTGGCATTGGAGGTGATCATGGACTTTGTCTACTTTTTTCGGTGTTCAGTGTGAGACGGAGGTAGGCCTTTTTCTTTTTTTGGTAAGTATGTACTACTTGGATTTGCAGTCTGAGTATCCTGGAGTGCAGTAGCTGTTAGAAACAGTCCAGAGGTATCTGACATGTCTAAGGTTCATCATCCAGAAGTCAGGATAACCAATCCCAGGAGCTGTTGAAAATGTTTGCTCTAGGAAAGGTGTTTTTCGTTTGGCCTTTTGGTTTTTTGAAGTCTATTTTATATTTACTTATTTACGTAGTGAAGTGAAATAGCTATCCATGCATTTAGCCCAGTATTTACAAATTAAGATGTACTGCCTGTTCTTATATGCCTGCTACCTGTAATGAGACCGTAAGACTGAGGGCTCTTGAATAAATATTTTCACAATAATTCGGTCATTTGCCTGACTCTACTGTTTAAAAGTAATAGTATTCTGCCATGTGTTTCCAACCCAGTCCTTCTTGAACACGTCCTGGTGACAGCCTGACCTAGTAATATTCACAATATAGACACAATGAAGACACAGCAAAAGAACCATAAAAATAGCCATATTATATGATAACACAAACAGGGCTTAAAGTGGCTGGTCCTTTGTTTTAGGGTAGATAAGAGCTTCTCTTCTTCTCTTATCCTTCAAACTGGGAATGTGGCCATGTGATTCTCTCTCTGGCTGCTCTGAGCCCAGTTTTTTTTTATAAGACTTCGTCAGAAAGGCTACAGCTTTCAAGGACACAGCCTTAATTCCCTGATATCTTTGAAGAAGGCCCAATTTTGCACCAGGGAACTGCATGAGGTACCTTTTTTCCCTTTTACTTTGTGTTCTTGTACTCAGGCAGAGAGAGAGCACCTTTCAGAAACAGCTGCTGGTCTGCTGCATGCTACCATCCGTATCACTTGGCCAGACATTCCCACCATCAAATGGCATATAGTATCAGAAACAAAATGTTCCTCTCTAAGGCACTGGGAGGGAAAGTCCTCCTATCCTTGGTGCTCTTTAATTATCAACTCCTAAGGAAGCAGGAAGGTGCAGATAACACCAGAGTTCAAGTTTCTTTGTGTTAAATGACTACTAAATGAGATGTCAACTTTTCATCTTTTGCCCATGGGATCTCATACCACTGTACTGACAGATGGCCTTTTTCATCAAGAGAATCATTATGAGCAGGAAGAACTGATGCAGTTGCCAAGTCACTCTCCATCATATTTGAAAAGTCATGGTAATCAGGTGAAGGCCCCAGTGACTGGAAAAAGGGAGACATCACACTCACAGCCAGGAGATTGGACTAGATGATCTTTAAAGGTTCCTTTCAACCCAAACCATTCTGTTGTTCTAACGAAAAGAAGTGCAAAGTACATTCCTTTACTGCATACTCGTGATTATTATTTTTAATTTCCAGCTCCTACATGACCTTATTTTTGCTTATATGCCTGTCTGGAATAAACTTTCCTATTCCAGAATGCAGAACTAAAATCCATCAGGAGGGAAAGCCATCCAGCCTTACAGCAAGCTTAGTCAAAAGGCTTGTGATCTGTAAGTCTGACTCAAGCCATTGTTTGGCCACACTGTTAACATTCTTTGTCCAACTCAATTTGATCCTAAACAAAACCAGTGGATCTGAGTGGACTCAGAACATGGATTATTGCAGACAGTTATCATTTACGTTTTCTGAGCTGCTGCGGCTCCACTTCTGCCTTTATGCATACAAGTCTGACCATGGGAGGGAAGAACAGAAATTTCTTAATGTCTAAGATGGGCATCTATAAAACAGTGACAACTTAGAGATGCCCACCTGTAGTGTGTGTGTTTGTCATATTAGTGTAAGGTGCCTTGTGTTTTCCATTTCTAACAATAAATAAAGAAATTTTGTGTTTAAAACTAGTTTTGTGGAGGGGCTACAGTCATGCCTGAGATGTAGATGGCTTAAATAATAAATATTAAACTTACACAGTTAATTTCTTTCCCAGAACCTCAAAATGCTTTCTTGAGTTATATTAGCTAACGGTAAGGAGAGAAGGGATTTAGACTGATATTTTAAAAAGGAGCAAGGCTGAATAAAGTAATTAAGAGGGTTGCTGTTACATTTTAAAATTACTTTTATGTTACCATTGGTGGCACAGGATAGTGGTAGTTCAGTACAGCCACTCTCTTTTCAGAACTCAGTGACCTCTTTGGCTGTTTAAAGGAATGGTGCAGTTAAGGACATGAACTTGAGATGGGGACAAAGTTCTTCTCTTACAAGAGTAACTGTTAAATCACTTCACCAAAATATTGAAGAAAAATGAGATGGGTATATTCTAGTAAAATCTGGGAAAGAGAGAGAAACATCTGCATTGTATTTCAAATGAAAGCATTCATTCTTGGAAGTCTCCTGCTTCCATGATCCAGTTATTTTTCTACCTCTTTTACAAGGTCTATTTCCCTCTTCCAGTGCCCTGAGTATTGTCTGCTCCTGAACCTTTGCAACAGTTGTTTTAGTTATTTTAAAATTAGGCACTTGCACTGATCCTGCCTGTGATGGGATATTATCCATTTGTTCAGCCACAGTTGTTATAAATAAAGTAATAGTCCACACTGAGCACGTTCATTTGGCAGAAGAAAGGAGAAGAGTGATGCTGGGTTCTTTTATCCCAATTACATGGCCATGCTGGTTCTGAGTAAGCTGTGCATTTAAAATACTTATCTGCACAGGCAGTCAGCTTCACTAAAACCTTCCAGTTCCACATCTTTGAAGGCAGATTTTGAGGAATAAAGAAGGCAGGGGTGGTGTTTAAGTCTATTACCCAATTATAGTGATTTTTGGAGAGGGTCTTTGAAGCTGCCAGCAGCTTCCCCAGTCCCAAACTGCCGACATTTAACAAAGTATGTAGAAGCTGCAATGCCATTAATATCCTGGCACAATCCATCCTGTACCATTCTCCAGCTAGTGGCACTGTGTGGACTCAATCATCAAGTCAGTTTATAGTTTTTGATGAGTTTTGTATTCATTGCACATTCATGTGCAGGAGCTGAAATATATAGTCTCATCCTTTTTTTGACATGTTTTAAATATAGGTAGTTTTGGAGTGGCTTTAGCCAAGCAGAATCTTCAACTTTGCTTGACATTGGACCTTACTTGGTGAGGGTTTTTGGGGTCCTTTTGGAGACTTTGTGGAACAATAAATGTGGTGATGGTGAATCTCTAAAGAGGCAGACAGTTGTAAATATGAGCCATTTTGTAGGTCATTCTTTTGCTTGCTTTTTAACCCTGAGCATGAGCCTGAGCACATCAAGTTCTACATTGGCATGCTTGAAGGTTCAGGTTTTGGCATGCTCAGAGCTGTACAGGCAAATCAAAACTAGTGGTATTTAGGCATCTTCTTGGCATATAAAACTACATCTCTTCTTGCAGAAATTGCAGGGTTTGATGTGGATAAACCTAACAACTGGGAGGCGTTCAGTTTGCTTTTATTTGTGTTCAGTTAAACACAAATAAAGCATTGTTATTCCTAAAACACTTTGCAGGAAATTTAATGTGCAATTACAATACTGTAGGAAATATGCTTTTACAGGTTTTCTGTAACCTTCCTAATTTTTTTTTTTTAATTGACTTTCTTATCAGGTTTTAGGTAAGATACCAAACACCCCCTCTAGTGGCTGTTACTTTGGAAAAGATGTTTACTTTCTTGGGACAGTTTTAACAGATGAGTAGCACTTCATGACTACTTGGCTGTTAAAGCACATTCAATTGCAGACTAACTCTTCATGAGAGAGAGGCTGACCTGTATTATTCTTGAGTGTTGTGTTGCCTATTAACATGAAAAATATTGAACTCTAAAGTTAGGAGTCAGTAACCCCAATTGTTAATCTTCATTCAAAAGCTTCTGGTTTTCCCCGCTCTCAAGCAATTTATGACATTGTTAGATTTCCAAAATGTAATGGAAATGGAGAGCAACCATTGCATTTTTCAGGCCCTGCTGAGGAGTGGTAGATTGATAAAATGTCAGAGGTGATAGTGCATAATTTTTAAGATTACAGCATTATGCAAAACTTTATCTATTTCCTAAATTATCTCAATCCAGTTATTAGTGAAAAACCAATTTTATCTCACTCTCAATTTATTTTAGAAGGGTGCAGACTTCTTTTTCTGGGTTAGAGATGAGAAAGTCAGCTAGAAATGTACACTTGTCTGACTAGCTAAGTTCTGTGTGTATGTTGTTTTCTCTGAAGAGAGCATGAGGCAGGTCTCCAGTGTTGTGAGTTGCTGTCATGCTAGCAATGCAGGCAGAGGGTTTCATCAGCCATAGTAAGCAGTATCTTTATAGTGACTGCAGTGTGTAGCAGGAGTGGTTTTTTTGTTTGGGGAATTCTCAAAATAGGTCAGCCTGTTAGAGATCTGGGATGCAGTGACCTTTATGGACCGGAAGATAGGTATCATCTATTGGGTTGAGTCCATAAAAATATTAAAAGAACATACTTGTAGCTGGATATGTTTTGTTCTTGTGCATACTAATATTACAGTCAACAGCAAGAGCTCCTCTTTCTTAATAGGCTTGTAGGAGTATTCGCATTGAGATCAATGGGATTAGTTGCAATTAAAGCTAGGCAAGCATGTAATTCCTTTTAGGATTTGGGTTTCAGATTAATTTAACAGCAAGAGAAGGAAAAGAAGAAACCTATTATTTTGTTATTTATTGTAGGGCATTGTTTTATTTAGATATTTCAATATCAACTTTAGTTGTAGTCATATTTTCTGTATGTCTGATCTGTGTGGGATTTCCTGTAGTGAAGAAGAGAGATTGTAATAATACCTACTTCTTACATTGCACTTATTGTCAGTAGGTCTGAGAGTGCTTTATAGAAGAGAGGGGTTTCCACTGTTCTGGAACAGGGAGGACTGATAGGGAAAGGGGGTGTGATTTGCTCGCCTTCGGTCAACCAGTGAACTTCTGTGAGAAAGTAAGAATACAGCCTGGGAATATAGCGTTCCTGCATCTGCCCAGCCCAGCTCTGCATTCTTTAGGCCATCTGAAGAAGAAAGAGCTTGTAGAAAGGACTGCAGTAATTGGAAGGAAACTTCAGGGGCAGATGCCTCAACTGAGAAAATATTTCAGAACATTTTTCTGTAATTGTTCATCACTTTCAGTTGTGTTATACCAAAGGTTGGAAACCTCTTCTGGCGTTCGAGTTTACTTGCAAAGCACTTGTCAGTTATCAAGTGAGGTGGAGAAGCCTCTTCTCTCAGTAGGTGACAGCAAAACCAAATTGAGCTGCATAAGAGTGGGAAGGGAATGGGCTGAGATTCTTGGGCGTGTCTCATGGGCTGCCCTGTCAGCTACACCTCTTGTTATTAGCTCCGAGTAGTTTCCTCAGAAATGCACGTATGGATAAGTAGTTCTCCAATTATTTTTCTTAACAAAACATGAAAAGCACTCAATTTTAAACAGTGTAAGAGTCAGCACAAAACAATTCCTTTGTATGAAATAGGTGTTTAAGCAGAGTCTCGGTAATTGGTGTTCAGACACTTAAGTGTGCAGAGACTTTACTCTGGGGGCTTTATTGCTCTACAGCGAAGCCAGGGGACATAGTTCATGGTCCACAGGGACCTGGTAGAGTTCAGTTTTGTGATAGCTTTAGTGTTTATGCAGATGTTCAGTCAAAAAAGCAGTGGAGGATGTTTCATGCTTTTTGGTTTTTTCTCTTGAGTTAGTACCATTTTTAGCTTTATTCAGGGTTATATTTTCAGACACACATTGGTAGTGTAGTAATACTATTGCTTGGTCACCTGTAAAATTAGGTGAAGTGAATTGCTGATATCGCCAAAACATAGCTTGTTCTCCTGAATGGTCTTTACTCCAAACTAATTGATTTGTTGCTTGTTAAAATTCTCTTCTCCTTTCTTCTATCAATGTGTCAAATTCACTTTAAAAAATTGTTATAGAACATTAAAACCTGAAAGAAATTTTGGGGACTTTGTGGCTCTCTCTGCTTTAAGCATATGCAAATTAGCCACATACATGCAGGCTTTTGCTTAAAAAGTAGCTGTGATGAGGCTGCAGTTAAATGCAATTGTTTATTTACCCATCAAAAGTTTCATAAGATTTTCTGCAATTCAGTCCAGAGCCGTTCCTGGAAACTTATCATAAGTAAGGGTTTANTTTAAGGAGATAATTTTATAAAATAAAAATTGGAATCTTTCATGTTTTTATCTTAATTAATTTT
The DNA here is from genome assembly GCA_013397935.1 of Dasyornis broadbenti. Lineage (NCBI taxonomy): Eukaryota > Metazoa > Chordata > Aves > Passeriformes > Dasyornithidae > Dasyornis > Dasyornis broadbenti. The sequence continues at coordinate 3,322,020 of VZRN01005010.1, read as the reverse complement.
CAGGTGCCCCTAAGCAGGCTCAGTTCTTTCTTGGATAGTTTCAGCCTTAGCAGTGTAGATATATTGAAATGTAATTTGAGTTTCAAACAAATCAAGTCTGACTGAAGGTTTAGCTATTTTAAGTGTTATTTGCTTTGTTTTTCCTCTTCAGACTAGCAACCAAATCTGAATCACAAAGGGTGACTACAGGCAAGAGAACAGGACAAAATGGTCATTCATACACATGCAAGTACATCAGAGAACTTCTGTTTCAATCCTCAACAGTGTGGAATATGTCACATATTAAAAACAGATTTTTTCAGTACTCCTCGTGGTTTTATATTACTTTTGTGAGATGATTTTGCTTCGAGTATGGAGTTGCAGGCTGTGGAAAGCAGCCCTGTGATGGCTGTCAGACTCTGGGGTTAGCACATTTAGCTTGCAGAACTGTGTTTAAATAAAAGTTTTCCTCCTGCTCAGGTATTAATGCTGGAGACAGCATATCCGCTACAACTGCTGTTCTTTATTATCAACCATCTGCTGAATAAAGGTGCTTGTTTGGCTGCTTAACACAGTATCTGACCATATCTCAATATCAACTTCAGCTTTGGCAGTTAGCTGGAAAGCTGTAATTTAATTGGTGAACCTGCATATAAATGTAAAACAATGCAGGCGTATTGTTCAAGTGGCATTTAAAAGCCAGGAAGAAATGTCCCATCTGGCCATTTTCAAAGTATAGTGGTGCCGGTCAGGATAAGAGATGGTTTTCTGCTGGCAAACCTCTGTAAGAGTTGATGCCTTGAAATCATAACTCATTCAGCAGAGCCCATGTGCCTGTTGGGAGACTGTGGCCTGGGTCGTGATAGCCAGAGAGATGGGTGGGAGAGATGCAGAGGTGCCGGCAACGGTTGATATTTAACACCAAAAGAAACAGTTCTCAAGGAAAATGCACATAGTTGCTCTACAACTTCTAGGTGCTGTTGTTTTCCTCTGGTGACTGTAAATGGCCTTGGCAGGTTTTTGTGAAAATTTCTGACTCTCATTTTATGTTCAATTAAGGTTTTGGAGAGAAGTCACAAAGAGTGTTGGGGGTTACCTTCCTGACTGTCTCTTTCTAGCAGAAGACTTGATTTTCTTCCTAGATTGCTGCAAAGGCAGAGCAAAAATAATCCAGCATGTTAACTAGATCCAAGCAATAATAATTTGCCTTTTTATTCAAGTTTTGCCTGTTGTGGGGAGCCCGTGCTGGGTTTACTTCCAGGAGTTACTTGAGCATATACAGACTGCATAAGTGTATAAGTGGTTTCCTGCAGAACAAAAGGTATTTTTGCCTTTTAATAGGCTCCTAAATTGGAGTGTTTGTGAGTTTTTCCCTTTTAAATAACAACACTAACAGAAGCCACTCTGTTCAGCTTCTGCTTTCTCTGCTCTGGGCAAATGTTTCTTGCTAAGGGTAGACAATGAGAGCAAGATGTGGTGGCACAGGTAGTAGCGTGTACCAGCACCCTGAGCACAGCATCTGCCAGGTCTCTGGGTATTTGCAATCAGAAAGTTAGGTCTGAGAGTGTCGTGAGGAGAAACCTCAAGTTTTTAGCTTCTTGATTTTACAGTGACTGCTGCTGTCTGTCTGGTATTTCTCTCTAAACTTCTGCTGAGGAAGGTTCAGCAACCCTTATCTCGGGGCTTCACTGCAGTAACAGAAAACATTTTATATGATGTCTAATCCACAAGTCTGTTCGAAGGGAGCTCTGGGAAACTTCCTCAGTCTATTGCCAAAAATTGGTAAAAACTCCTTAACACCAATGTAGCATTAAAAAGGAGGCATTCTGTATTTGGTCACATGTATGAGGGGATATCTTCCCTGAAAATTGTGCATGCTGAATACAGAAAAGGTCCCGTTTAAGTACTATATTTTGCATAAATATTCATTGATTTTCCTAGAATAAACATGCATATGATAATAATTTCCTAGAAATTATTAACATATTTTCCGTCCCCTTTACATATGCTTTCTTTTGTTCTGGAGTGTCTTTGGTGGTCTCTGGTGGTTGATGACCCCAGGTTTATACCTGACTGCCCAATGAACTGGTAAAATTTGGCACAACTGGCCTGGTTGCTGTCCAGGTTGTTTTCCAGATTGCTTTCCATGTTGCATTCTTACAGAATGGGCATCATGTGGTTCCATAGATCAGTGGTTTTTGAAGAGTAACCATTGTGTTGGCTCACCAAGTGCAGGGGATTTTTCATCTGGCAGTAAATCCAGCCAGGTTTATGTTAGGGGAAAAGATCAAGCTGAATCCAACAACCTAATCAATATTTAAATATATTCCCAGCATATGCATACAGGGCACACCTATACACCATGTGTATGTGTATGCATGTGTACATGTCCAGACACACAGATCATGGACAGAGCACTCACAGAAACACAGCACCAGCAGTATGATCCTGTTCTCCTCTCTGACTGCAGGGTGAAGGTCTGCTAGTGAGGGTATGTATGTGTGTTCATTTGTACAAGGTGGGTCCCTCTAGCAGCCAGGCTCAGACTCTCATGGTTCAGCTGCTGAGTATACGAAAGTGAACTAACCTTGACAACAGTGTTTTCAGGTTGAGTACTCATCTGTGTGGTTTCTGCTACCCTTAAGATGCATGTGGCACTTGAAGCAGCACACTTTAAAACACTAGGCTGGGAGTGCTTCAGGAAATCCTCCCACATCAGTGTTAGGCTATTACCTGTGACATTAACTACAAAATATTCTGATTTCTGAGGTGAGTCACTCATTCATATTTGTGGGAACTAGAGTTTGAAAACTGCAGGGAAAATGCATGAGGCTTACTGAAACTTTTTATATATCACGAGAGAAGTTACTTGTACTCATTCTGTAATGTCTAGACATGCCATGAAAAATTTTCTTGAAAGGGAGATAATTCCTAAGTTCTGCCTTTTGTCTTGCTTCTGCACTGAGTTTGCATGGCCTTAGTGATGTTGCACAAAACAGAGGTAAGACTCACTTCCCTCAAGCTTATCTTGGTGAGTGTTAGCAGTTTTGAGATCTAGGGTCAACTGTTGCTGGGTGACAGATTTCTTTGGACTTACTCCATTGTTTATTTTGCTGCTGAATATTCCTGCTTTGCTGCTAAATTTTGCAAGAACAGTTGGGTATAGAGCACCTTTTGTTTTTTTAATTGCTGCAGGATAGCCTAACTCTAATGCCGGAAATGTGCAGCAGAAGTGCAGAAAGCTCAAGAGCAGAGGGGTGATGGTACAATGATATATTGGTGTAGAATAAATGATCCTCTTCAGCTATTTGCCTTTCTCAGCTCTTTCTCTGTGTCATGCAGGGCTCATCTCCCTTGGGAAGAGGAGCCACTTGTGCTGGCTGTCAGTGGGGAAGAGCTCCTGCAGCAGTCAGTGGCAGCCACCATCCCCCTTGTCCCAGTTCAGAGAGGGGACCTGTGGTGAGGCTGGCAGGGCTCCCTGCAACCCGGCCAGGGTGGGTACTGCTACGACGTGGGAAGCACTCCTCAGTCACAGCATGTGAGCATGATCTCCTTCTAGTCTTCTCATCAGCCCCTTTGCTTTCATAAAGCCAGTTAGGAAAGGGTGGAGAAAATACTTTTGGACACTGGCTGATATACTGTTATATCACTTCCAGTATAATTTTTTTTCAGTATGACAGGAGCCTAAGGATCAACAACCTTGAAAATGCCTTCAAAATCTTTTTCATCAGAGCTTTAACAGAGGTCACTGATTTTAAGAAAAAAGCGTGAAAGTCAGGCACAGTAGTTTATGATTTGGGTTTCCTACTTCATCATTTTTTGTAGCTGAAAGGTAACTGTAGCTCTTATCCTCTTGTAAAGGTTTGAAATGAGAAGTAAGTGTTTATATATTCTTCTGGATTCTCAGATGAGAATTCTCTATTCTGCTCTCACCTGGCTTGTAACAGTTCTGAAAAATACCTAATTTACTTTTCTCCCTGAGCACCTGCAGATTTTGGCATGTGAGCAAAATAAGGGTAATAAAAAGCTGCAGCAAAGATGCAAACATAGCAATTTTTCTCTTAGCTGTGTGTGTAAGCGAAGGTTCCGTAGCATATATTTAGAAGCTGACTCTCTCGGTGTATTACCCAGCGAACCCTTGACCTGGACCAAATGGCTGGTTGCCATGGCAATGGGTTGCATAGTAACAGTTTTTGTTCTTAGGCTGAAATCATCTTGCTTCTCTTAAATGTTACTTTTGAGGAGGTCAGAAGATGTTCATCAGATGAATCTTGGAAAGTTTTTTTCAAAGGCCAGTCAAAATTACTGATGCTCAGCAACCTGAGCATCTGTAGAGAGATTTTCTTTGTGCAGTGAGGGAGGTAGTCAGTTGCCCCACTTCCTTCACTCCGTTGAAGCAGAGGTCAGCAGCTCACCACCACCAAAAAAAAAAAAAAAAAAAGGTAGTTCTTGGAAACAAGATGACTGTAGGAGGTTCAGGGGAATTAGTTTGCTATATGACTCCATCTCTCAATCCTGCTGAAGGCAATAGGCAAATACTAACAGCTTAACACTCCACAAAATTTGAAAATTTCTGAACTTAAAGTAAGCTCCTGATCAGCTCTTTTGAAGCTGGACTTGTGAGCCCCTGGAAAGATTGATGTCTCCAGATGTTTTGGGCTGCATGTGTGGGGGAGGAAGAGGCAGGTTGGGCCTTGCTCTGGTGAGGCAGTGCACTGCCCTGTATACCCCCACCCCTAGAGCCTGTATCCCAGCCTGACTGTATCCCAGTGGCTGCCAGTCCCTGCCACAGCAGGGGCAATGCTCTACACTCGCCTCTGGATCCCCTAACTCAGCTCGTGAGTGGCCAAATGACTGGAAGTCCTACCTGGGGGAAGGGCCCAGGAAGTTCAAGTGGTATTTAAGGCTGAACATGAAGTAATCAAACGTCTTGACTGTACCTCCTCTTGGAATTTCTATCTGAACATCACTGGAACCCAGGATCTGGTAGCTGTATGTGTCCTTTTCTATAGCCTTTCTTCTTTCCCTCTTCTTCTTCCCTCTTGAATTTTTGGGTAACTTAATTGAACAGGCTTAGAGTTTACAAAGTTGAATGGGACAAGTTAATGCTTTGAGAAGTGTTTTATATTGATTAAATGTTACACTAAGCCTTTTGCCAAATTTCTCTGTTTTTCTAAAGTTGTCAGTAAAGTCTTTTTTGTTGTTTTGACCTCTTGATAATAATTTGTCAGTATTTCTCCTGTTCATCTAACTCAGAGTACATGAACAGCTGTAAGCCCTTTTAAAAGTCTCTTTGATCAAGGTTGTTTGGAGCCTTACAATATTAAAAAAGTTCTTGCTGTGACAGTGGTCAAGTGCTGTGGCAGGGGCCTGGGAAGTTGAAGTATTGCCAGCCAGGGTGGCAGTCAGAACTCAGCTTGGCCCTGGTGTGACTGAGTGGGGTTTGGATTGGGTGACCTTCTGGGACTCCTTCCAGCTGAGGTCATTCTGCAAGTCTCAGTCACTGTTTCTCTTTGGCCCATAGAGAAAAGTGAATGTGATGGTGAGCCCACACCAGGACTCTGCCTGTGGGTGGTACTGAAAATGGGTTGTGTGGTTATGTTGCCTTCCTTTACCCCCTCTCTCTCACCCTACACCTCTATCTTCCCTGGTGAACAGTTTCATCATGCTGTACCTCAAATACATGGTAGTTAAATGTCACTGTAATTCCCCTAGAGAACTCTTTGATTTATCACTCATTTCTTTTCTTATACTAAACATGCTGCTCTGTGGTTTACCTTTGTACCTTTCTGGCATATAGAAAGTGAGTGGAGTTCAGCACCATAGGCAGGAGCTTATAGGAAAACAAAATACAGACATGGCATGTGATTTGATAGTGGATCTTTTTTCCTTTTTGCCAGTTGATGTAATTTCTTAGCAGCTGTCAACCTCCCACATTGCCAAACAGTCACTTTTGGCTTTGCTGTTGCGCTGTGATCGTGTCAGACAAGAGGCACCAGGAAGAGTTAAGTGAGGCTGTCCATTTACTCATCTCAATCTCAGAAAGACGTGAAGGACTGCACAAGTAGCGTAAACAATCTAAAGAGTTCACTCAGGTAAAGGGATTGGCAGTAGCAGGAAGAAGAGTGATGCAGAAGAAACAGAGATTGAGGGGATGCTTTCATGGGACGGAAGGAGCAAAAAGTGAAAAGGGTCCGACCTGCCTTGTTTTAGGCCATTTTCCTGTAAATCTTCAATTAATTTACAAAGTGTTGCTAGTCTTCAGGGTCCTGGACCAGTGCAGGTTTGAAAGGTTACACCAGTTGCCCAGTGCTTTCACAGATCAATAGCAAATCATAAAATCAACAGAAGAATTTATTGCCAGAGCCCCAGCAGCCTAGCCAGTGAGTGCAATACTGGTCTCGTCCTCTGTATTAAGCAGTTGTGTCAGCAATTGCATTTGGGAGATGTAGATCTTAAGGACATGCCTGCTTGTCATTAGAGATGGCAGAGCTTTCTTTGTGTATGGAAATGTCAAAGCAAGCATTTGACCAAATTATTAGATGGTTGGTTACAGCTTGACGTCGTAGGACGTGCTGGCGGTTACATGGGGACAGAAAAGATGCTCTTTGCTTCCTGTTCCAAAGTATTCCAACTATGCTGCTGAGCACTGTGACTGTCTGTGTGGCACCAGACTGCAGATGCTCAGGAAGTCAGCAGGGTTTATATAAAGCTCTGCTGGGTTTGCAGAACCTTTTGGCTCCTTTCCAGCTTGGAAATAGTGATATAAATAGAAGAATGTCTCACTTTTGAAGTCTGCTTTCTATTCATGGAAAGGAAGAACTTTGCTGGAGTTGTGATTTAATAGCTGTTAAATACAAAGCTCAAGACCAGTCCTATGACAGGCTGAACTGCTTGATCCCATTTCAGTGGGATGTGAGTTCAGTAGCCTATGTCATCACATCTCTGTTAATTGGTTGCTGACACCTGAGTAAGGTTGGCTGTATCAAAACAGGGTTCATTCTCCCACCTTCCCTCTCAGTTGCACTTGTCCCTGCTACAAGGAAAAAAAATGTTCTTTTTCTTTTTTTTTTCTTTTGGACAAATTAGCAAAATGTTTGGGACAGTGGTGGTTGGAGTTGGAATTGCTGGTTTAGCACGAATCCGAGACTTGATGAATCCGATACCTTCCAGCCCTTCTGAGCACCTGAAACTCTTTGGATTTGTATCCAGGTTAGAAATTTCATCTTGGCATGTTTATTTAATATTGTATATTGTTTTTTTCTTCTTTTTCAAACTGAAAAGGGAAAGTTCGTGCAAATGTGCCTGTCATTCTGAGTGGCAGCTCAGAAATGAGCACAGAAAGCTTTGCAAGAGGGAACAAACAGGTTACCTTAGAGAGATATCTTTCAGACATGACTAAAATAAAAGCTGAGAGATGTTCTTGCTGTAGGATCTGTGTGATAAAAAGAAATTGTCTGACTGGAATTTCCTGTAGATTTAAGGTATTGCAGACAAGAAGTACACTAATGATCTAGTGTCTGCATGATACTTCTAGAAATGTTAAAAAAAATAAATTTTACAGAATTTTAAAAAGTTCCTTTCCAAAAACATGTTTTAAAGCCCCCAATACTCAAACTTCATAGTAACATTCTAGTATTTTTTTAAAACCAGGTATCAGACCCGTAGATATCTAAAGACAATCACATGATTTGGTACATGCAATAAAGTTGCTTCTTAGAGAACAAGAGGTTTTCTCACTAGTTTGGAGCTGTGGAAATTTAATGTGTACCTTCCTCTGAGCATTCCTGCTAGACTGTCTGACCCATTAGAGTGGAGCAAAGTAGTTTTAAATAGTTAGGCAGTACATTTATGGATCTCAGATTGTGAATGTATTTAAATCAGACAGGGTTGTTTGAGATGGAAAGGACTGATTAGGTCACCCACTTTATCCTCCTGCCAAATATACTTTTGGTTCTCTGATGCCTCTGCCAGTGCTACAGGTAACCTTGAGAGCACTGAACATAGGGTTTCCACTACTTTTTTTGAGTAACAATGCTGTTGAAATGCATGATTCACAGTAATCCTCCTTGGATCCCAGTCACACACAAACAATCACCTGTCTTTGCTTTCAAGTCCTGCTTGTGGCCTGCCTTCCTGCCCTCTGTCACCCATCCTAACACTGCTAAAGTGCCTGCTCCAGTCTATAGTAATGCAAAAGGCTTTCAGGGGTAGCGTGTGTTTTTCATTTTCAGCTGGAGTTGTGCTCAGCCTGCTGGCCAAGAGAGCTTTCCCCTTAGCACTGACATGCTGTGTGTGTTGCAAGGTGAGCCGTCATAGGCAAGCATATGCTTTGTCACTATCCTGCTTGTCTGTACTTGCAGTTGTGTGTGGCCCTGCCAGTGCTTTTGTCCACGTCATCCAGGATGGTGGGGAGAAGTTCTCCCATAGGAGCGCTGTCCTCTTTCAAGTCACTCTTTTACAATGTCTCTTTGCTTATTAAAAACCAAATGCTTATTAAAAACCAAAACATCAAAACCAAAAAGGACTTGACAGTTCAATAGCAGGCCAGTTTCTGGACTGATACCACCACCTACACAATGGTCCATTTTTTTTGGTTTTCTTCTCACTGTACTTCTGTCTGTAAGTGCTCATGCTCTTCCTGGATAACTCAGTGAGACAGTGGTCCATGGGTACAGTTTTTAAGTATTGCTGCACAACATGTTGGGAAGAACGAACTGTGACAGTTACACTCTGGTTGTATTTATGCTAAATATGCAGGAGAAGTTTTGGCAATATAAATGACGTCAAACAGATTACCCTGGAAGATGCTCTGAAAAGCAAAGACATCCATGCAGCCTTCATCAGCACAGAGAACAGAAGCCATGAAGAAACCATCAGGTATTTTGAGGGGTTTTCTCCCTCCTCTTTTCCCTCTTTCCCCTGTGTTTTAGAAGCACAGAGAATCTATGTAAAGCTGTTGCAGGAGAAGATATGGACTCTGAGAAAAGACTGCCAGACTAGAGGCCTGAAGTGAATGATAGCGAGTTCCCTAGAGCACCAATAAGCTCTGGAAGAGAGCAGGATTTAAGATGCATTAATTTGCCAAGTAATTCCATTTCTGTACCTCTAGGCCTGTGTTTGATGGACAGGCAGCTTAAAACAGGGTTCAAAGCCTTTCCTCATGGATTATGTTGTGGAAGGGTAGTCCAGTGCCCCACTCCAGCTATTTACATGTCTGTAAATTAGAAATTGCAGTGCTCAATGCTGTAGGATTTTAACAACTTGATGTAGGTGAGTGAGGGAATTCCATGGCAAAAAAAAGAATTAAAACCCTGCTCCCCTGCTGTTTAAATGTATGATGTAGCCATTCTTGCTAGGAAAGTTGTCATTTATTTCTGTTACTCCATGTTGTGCATCTCCCCATATGGAGCTGGCTGTGCCAATGAGAAGCAGCTTGCACTATGGTGAGAGAGGATTAGGATAATGTTCTTTTTAATGGCTGATCTTTTATCCCTTTCAGAATGTTTTTAGAAGCTGGGAAACATGTCCTTGTTGAGTACCCCATGGCTTTGTCTGCTAAGGCAGCCCATGAGCTCTGGGAGATGGCTGAGCAGAAAGGTAACACATTTGTTCTTAAGAGTGTAAGCAGTTTACCTGTTGGGTAGCACCAAAGGCACCAAACTCAAAGGCAAGTCTCCAGCATACTATTAGTCATCACATGCAAGGGAAGTGTGACTGTCTCACAGATGTGCCAGTCTAGGATTTAAGCCTTGTGCCAATAGGGAAACAAACACAACTGTCAATGCTAAGAGTAAGGTATGTTTGCCCTCACAAAAATATGAGCCTTTATTTGTGACACATAGAATGCAGTTAAAGAGGAAAACTTCTGTCACAGTGATAGTAAAGCTTTTCATGAGTGCAGCTATTGGACTTGTGCACTTCCGTGTCCTCTCTCTCCCTGGAAATGAAACTGCAAGCAGCTACCCTAGCTTCAAGTGTTTGTGATGTGCTGGTCACACCCAACTGCTTATGCTATTGTAGGCCAGCAAGGCATCCCTGTCTGAAAGACTGCTTGTCTCTACGCAAAATATCTTTATTTCCAGAAAGTGTGTGGTCCCATCCCAGTGGTGCAAAGGGTCAGAAGCTGGCAGCTCAGTTGGGGCCAGTGGGCATGAATGGGGCTGCAAGGGAAAGAGCAGTGCTGGGCAGGAGCAGAGTGCAAATCATTTGGACAAGCTGCATTATTTATACCACTGCTTCTTAAAAATCTCCTTTGTGACTTCTGTCCTGAAACACCAGAGATATAGGATTTCTGCTTTGCTGTTTCCCTGTACCAACAGCAGTTACTGTCTTGCTGCTCACCAGATGGTTTCCCATTGAGCAGAATTTATGTCTCTTTTCTTGAAGCAGCAGCAGTTACTGTGAGCAACCTACACTGACTCTCCTGGAAATCTTCCAGAAAAACACGTATTGAATGAGGGGTACATTCAACTTTTGTTGGAGAACCTCTATTTCAAAGTGGCCCAATCAATTGCAATGGAGGGAGGTACTCAACATATTGTTTCAATCTGGGTCTGAGCATTATGCTATTTTCTCCCTTCCTCCTTCTTTCCTGCTACCTTGGGAGGAAAAATGCAGAACAAGGAAATGTGAGGGGAAAGAGGCCAAGAATTAATCCATCTGTTACTCTGAGGACTCATGTTTCAGCCTTAGCTGGGTACTGGATTTCAATCTGAGTTTCTGTTAAACATAGTGGCTACTGTTCCCGTAATCTCTGTTGTCTCCTGAAAATCCTTAGCTGAGATTGATGCTTCAGCTCAGGGCCTATTTGATTTTCTTCCTGACATCACTTTGTCAGTCATGCATGAAAATATTTCTAAGTGAGCCCCCACTGGTGGCTAGTGAAGCCTTTACTGTTTAGACACAACTTTGATCCACACAGAAAACTTTTTTTAAATCTGTCCTAATTTTTGCCTTATTTGTTGTTGTTTTTTTGGTTTGTTTGTTTGGTTCTTTTTTAATGGCAGATAAAGTACTCCATGTGGAGCACATTGAACTTCTTACTGAAGAGTACAAGCAGCTGAAAAAAGAGGTGGCTGGAAAAGACCTGGTGAAGGGAACATTGCATTTCACAGGTCAGTAGCTCTGAAGCAATCAAAGTCCATCTGGCTTTGTCTGTGTGCTCCACAGGGATTCCAGTGCTTCCAGTCTTCATTTAGTCCTTTTACACTACAGTCTGTCTATAAACTGAGTAGAGACACAGGTATTGGTTCTGGATATTTCCATGAAATTGCAGAACTCTCTGGAAAGCACTTTTGACTTAACAGCTGTTTTCTATGGACTCTTACTTTGTCGATCTCTCTGCTGTCTGGTGAAGAATGCAAGCCTTGGTATATGGAGGGGACAACACTTTTTTGTAGCTTCTGTACTTCAGTGAGAGTGATGCATTTCTCACTCTTGTTGATCTTGGAGAGGAAGTTGAGCACTGAGAAAGTGTCCCAATTTCTGGTGGGGACCTCTAGTCCTCTATACTGGTGTTTGCTCTAAGAAGAGCTGGGAGAGATTTTTTTGGCCATCATTTTCTCCCTACTTTATTCCCTTGCTGAATCCACATGCACTCTCCTGTTTTCAACATGTCCTGAAGGGTTTATTGTGTATGGACTTTGTGTAGCCTTCTCTGCCTTAGCTCATCGACAAATCCATTTCAATGCTGACTTTGTTTGTTGACTTTCCTACTCAGTCCATCCACTCATGACCTTTCTACACCCTGATCTTTAAGCCTGCAATACTGCAGTTTCTTCTTCCTTTCCTATTCAGAAGGCGTTACTCATTTTCCTATTTCTCAGGAGTTTCTATTCCGTTCCACAGGTAGTGTCCTTGATGAAAACAAGTCAGGATTCCCAGCTTTCAGTGGAATTGCCCGTCTGACTTGGCTGATTGACCTCTTTGGAGACCTCACTGTTACCTCTGCCACCAGAGAGAAGCAGAAGGATAAGAATTATTCCAGAATGACTGTTCACTTTCAGACAGCAAACAAGAAGTGAGTAATGGCCGTGGCAACGCGTAAGCCAGGCTCATCATCTGCAGGACTTCTGCATATTCTTCTCCTCTTGTGGAAACAGAATGGATGGAGGCTGGCATGAAAGTGTACATGTCTTTTAAAGATGCATTTTATAATATTGAGTTTGATCTCCCTTTTACTATGTGGTGACAATATCCTTCCTATCAAATAGGATATTTTAATAGCCTTGCTAAAAAAATGGTATATTTTAAAATATTTTATAACTATGAAGTAAGCCCATCAGTATTTCATACTGTTGATTGAGTACTCAGCTTGGTCCAAAGACTGGTGGAAACTCTCAGGTTTGGTCATTCTGGACCATCTGTACAGAGTTCATGTCCTTTCAAATAGGTTGAAGTTACTTGCAATGTCAGTTTAAAGCAACAAGATACAACTAGAGAATTATATAAAAAAAAAGGTAGAGAGAAGTCACCCAATGGTGATGGAGCTATTTGTTCCTTTTCTTTTTTTGATTGCAAATATGCTAATAGACCTCTTAAAAAGCCCGAACTTAACCCAGCATTTTAGATCAATGTTTAGTTAAAGTAGTAACCTGAAGGACTAGCTATTTTGGGGAGTGAATAATCAGGGCTCATTTGAACTCTTAACTTCACCACAGGTCTGGTTAAACATTCCATCAGCCCCTCCTACAAACCCCATTGCAGTTTATCATGGGATTATCATCTTGTTTTAGCAATCTTCCTCTCTCTTTAAATTAAATAGCATTTCCAATTCCTTTTGAAATGCAGTTGTGAGAGGACGGAACTCTGTATACAAGCTCTGTTTACCCTCTTAGCAATTTGCTAGTAACATAAGTAGCTGTAAAGATCTAGATAGGGTGAGATTTTGAACTAAATCCAGCAGATGGAACTAGCGGGTGGTTTAAACATTTCCCTGGCTGTCGTGTCTCCTGGGTAGTCCTTAGCTGCTATGTATGATATTTGCTGGATACAGAACTGTTTTGGGATTACTGGTTTTTTTTCTGCTCCACACCATTAATCGATACCTGCTTCTCTTGGCCACTGCTGTTTGGATGGATCAGTGTTTTCTTACCAGGAGTGTTTCAATAACTTTGGGGACAGAGTCAGTTTTATGCCTGTGGGATAATTTAGGGTGGATGGAAAATTACATAGCGTTCCTGTATTGTGTTCGGTGCTGGGGCCATATTTCCTGCTGACCTTCCCCCGCTGACGTCAGTGGAGTTACTGCAGTAGAGAATTTGGCCCAGTCTCTGTCAAGTGAACTTATGGACCAGCAGTAATGGCGGTGATATTACAGCTCTAATTTGCCCAACCTTTATTTTGCTGAAGGATGGGAAAGGTCTGTACCTTTCCTGAGAGCTATCCCATCCTTTCAAGAAAGACATGAATACAGTAACCTTGAGAAATCAGGTTAATTCGTCCTATTTTCTGCCTTCAAAAACACAGCAGGTGCAGAATGCAGGAGCCTGTGTTCTGCTTATTAAGCAGGGATTTGTGCAAAGGGTATGGTCTGTCTCCATTGCACAGCCCACCCAGGCTGCTTTTCTGGCTCTGGGCAGATTTTGGAGGTGTGTGTTAATGCCTGCACCCAGCTATTTCAGAGATGACCTCTGCCTCTGTTGTGTGTCTGAGACAGCTGAGCTGACAGCCTCTCTGTGATACAACAGTGAGCAATCCAGGAAAAGCCAAACCTCTACTGACAGCACGGCTGGTTTGGGACTGCAGTTCCTGTCCCAGGATTACAGAGCTTGGATTCAGTAAATGTCAGAAATCAATTTTTAGTGCAAGCTGGAGAGATAATGATTTGGGCAGCATCTCTTTTGATGTTAACTAGGGATGGGGTTCAATTGTCTAATTCCCATCCAAGCTAAGGGAGCCCCTCATTGTTTTAATGATAAATTAAAAATATTGGCATTGTCAAAGTGTAAAAAGGAAAATGTTTAAAAGAAATTGAAGGCATTTTCTGAACATATTCTGACAATAAACATTGAAAGACATGATTTTTTTTTTTATGGCGATCTAAGCTTACAGAGTCTAATAAAATACCTTCAAATTGAACATTCATAGAAAATGATGTAATACAGGCTTTCTGCAGAAGTAGCTGCATAAAATTTTAAGCGGAGTGGACCCAGAATTCTTTCAAGCATAAAACCAGCTTAATTCTTCTGGAGGTACAAAGAGTGTTTGCATCATATTGGTTTATTGAGCTATTGCAGTCCAGCAAGGGCCACTCATTATATGAGGAAAAAGGGAATCAGAAAAGAAAGAAGTCTCTTTCAATGTCTGAATAAAATGTAGCTAAGAAAACTCTAACCAGTTTAAAATCTGGAAAGACAAAATGGCCTTAAAAAGTCAGGATGTTTTCTTCACTGCAGACTGTTTTCTTTGCAAACAGCCAGTATAAAAGTGGTTTGTTAGTGCTTGATTAAATTTTCTTTTTCTTCTTCTTTAACTACTCCCCAGTTGTAATCTGGCATTATTCAGCTATCAAAAATGTGGGATTTGTTGCTGTAAGTAACACTTCTGAGTAAGTAAATATATCTGTAGCTAGATAATACTTTAATAGAAATCCTTAATGAAAATGGGTAAGTTGTCTATGAAAAAAGCAACAACCCTTCACAGTTTTCTGACATAACATACAAATCTGTTTCTTAAGATACAAAATTGCTTAAATAATGTGTGGACTTGCCGACATACGTATTTTTATAGCAGAACAAGAGGCTTATTTCAGAGTAGAAGTTGTTATTAATTAAAAATGAATACTTTTTGGTTACCAATCAAGTAGAATCAACCTCTCTTTGGGAAAATTACTAAAAATCCAATTGCAGAAGAAGATAAATCTATTAGTAAATCCAACATTTTCCTGCTCACTGATCTAAATCAGTCATTCTAATCACTTTGATTAAATTCTGCCCACTCTGCATGATTATGCTTCTGGTTCAGTGGCTTTCCAAGCTAGAGCAGAAGGCATACACTTGAGCCTGATCACTGGTGTATATCTGCTCTAGATCACCGCAGGGAGGTGATCCTGCGTTGACAGGGCCTGTTTGGGATCGTGTCGTGAGGTCCTTGCTATTTCATGACGGAGATCTTTTCCTGTGCCTGCCCAGTGGTTTCTTCATACCTGCCTACCTGAGATAAAATAGATTTGAATAACAGTGGCCTGAACCCTCTGTGACTGTTTACAATCTTAGGAATACAAAACCAGCTCTGTCAAGTCGGAGCAAAGCCCAGCTTGCTCAGCAGCCTGCCTCTGACCCAGATCAACAGCCTTTACCTCAGGGAAGGAGGATGGGAACACAGAAAACACTGAGCAACATGGCCCGCAAGCATCCTTCTGGTTTGTAGTGACATGTAGCCCTGGGACTTCCTAAAACGTGTGGTGCCTTTGCTTTTATTAGTCCTCTAAGAATTTTTTTGGTGCATTCTTGCAGGCTGTGATTTGGGTGTATTTTTCCCCTCCTTTTGTTTTGTTCTATTCAGTCAGGTTCATCTGGCCATGCTTAATTTGTAGGGGGAGTGGTGGGGATGTGGAAGTACAGGTGAGCAAAGAATAATTGATACAATGATGTAAATATAGAAGCTGAATCCTAGAGCGTAAAGATGATAGGTGCAGAAACTTTAAGCTGAGTGCTCTGCAGAATGTGTTCAGGGAAGACTGACAAGGACTTTCTTTCCAGATCTAATGATACTGAAGATTTAGTGGGCAGTACTTGGAGACAGAATTTATTCTTCCAGGCTATTGATGCCTTCATAATTTGTGAGTGGCAGACTAAAGTGGGTCATAAAGGAGTGTGGAAGGGCCATCAATAACCAAGTAAGAAAAATAGTGTGCATCCTCTAAACACAGGCAGTAGTGAGTGCTGATGAATGAGCTACAGAAAGGCAATGGTACGGTTCAGGCGGTTGACAAAAGAGCAGGAAGGGAGGATCGTGACTGTGGCTGGTGTTGAAGACCATTCCTCAAAGGCGTTGCAGTGTTGGGTCAAGGAGTCTGTTAAGACCCCTGAAGTGGCTCAGAATGTCCCATGGCTCCATTCCCCTCAGCCAAGATGGGAAGCTGGGAGGAAAGCGTGAGCTATGCAAGTCAATATCCAATACCACCAAGCTTGGTTTGGAGACTGTCCTATTGTGTGGCGTAAGACAGGACTCTGCTCTGATTAAGAAAAGCCTGCCTTAGAGTCTATGTAGGTATAATTTTTAGGATCAGCTCAGTGCTCCCAGTGGTGAGAATAAAACATTTTAAAAGTTCAGAGAGTATGGACACTTCTGTCTCTGTGAGTGAACTTGTCCAGCTCATCCCAAAGTGGTTGGGTTCAGCTCACACAGTAGCACCTGGGTCATCATTATGTACCTGAGTGATTTAAATTTATTCTTGCTGGAGGAATGTCTAGACACTGAGTGCCTTTTGAGTTTAGCTGTGACTGAATTATGTACAAAATTGTTGGACACTTAACTGTACTTTTCATCCAAGTCCACAAACAAACAACCCACAAACTTCCCTCTTCCTTATTACATGGCTTGATGTTGCTTGCTTCACTTTGTGAATAGGGAAAACAAAGCTGGAGAGAGCTTAGATGGTGTGGTGAAAGTCATGGCATGAAACAGTGGCAGAGTTAAGGCTATTACCTGTTGTTGAGCTCTGTAACCACAAGGCATATTGGTCAAGTCATGTTGACTAAATATGCAATGACTGATATTCAAAAATAGTGCATTTATTAGAGCATTTTCTGTAAATGCTGAGAAAAAACTCAAACAAATTAGAATTGTTGATTCTATTTCTTAATTAATACTCTTTTTCTGTTCCTTCACACTAGACCCTTGACTTGGATTGAGGAAAGGGGACCAGGGATGAGACGTGAAAAGAAAATCAACTTCTGTTTCACAAGTGGTTGCCTGGAGAACTTTCCTGAAGCCCCAAGGTCTTCTGTGGGCCTTTTCATGCAGGATCAGAACCTCTTCGCAAAGAAACTGCTGGGCCAGGTCTCCAAGGAAGAGCTGGCTACTGAGAAATGGCGAATTTTGCGGTGTCTTGATCTTGCTGATGTGATCCAACAGTACTGCGAAGAGCCAGAGAAAATCTATTCCTGAGACTGCCCTTAGGGAAAGAACATGGCGGACAGAAAAGCTGTAGGGCTGGAACTCGCTGTTGCCATCAAGCAGTTCCTATTTCTGTTTGATTACTTTCTTTTTGAATACTTGTGATGCCTGGGCTCTCCAGGTGGTCTGGAGAGTCTGGGCTATACCCTGTGCCTTGTGGCACAATGCAATGCCCCTGCTCTGATGCATTTGTGTCCTTTCAGGTAGATAGGAACCTAGCAAGAACAACCTTTCCTGTGATTCAGCTGGAAATATCCCCAAGAGTAGATCCTGCAGGACTGTAAATACTATATATAATTTTCTCTCCCAGGGTCTGTGCCCCCATTCCACGTATGTCTGGAAATGAATACATCTGAATAGTATTCATGTACTATTAGTGTTAGCTAGAATGAAGTTCCAGTTCAGTTTTCCACCTCTCTACTTGAAATATGGAACTTGTGTCACCACAGTCCTGACCTTTTCTTCTGGGTGCCCTGAATTGTTCTGTGTGTTTGCTCTAATTAGTAGTTTTGCCTGTTGGGGGGAGGGGGGGGCGGGGAGGTCTTGTGTTTTTTGGTTTTTTTGGGGGGTGGCTGATTTTCACACTGGAGGTCAACCACCTTAAAAGAGAATCTGTATTATTATCAAACCAGAATAGAAGAAGAGTCTTTTCTCTTGATAAGATGCCATGTTGATTTCATTCAGTTTCTCTGGTGCCCTGTGCCAACATAGAACTCTGTTCCCAGCAGAGACTAGGAACATGCATTGAACTAATGCATTGCCTGCCTACTTTCTATTGAATCTAAATATTTTTCTTTTGTTGTACTGGAAGCAGCATATTATTCTCCTTCATTTGTGTTCTAATTCAGCATGTAAATGGATCATAGCAAAAAATAATAAATATCTTGCATTTAAGAAAATAAAATCACTAATGTGCTCCTGGAAACAGAGAAATTCATTAGGAATAGTGATAAATTTAGAACTGTATTGTAGAAAATGGAGCAATTTGCAAATATATCCATGTGGTTATGTTGTGTTTCCACCCCATCTATCAACTGAGCACCAGACAGCTACTTGCTTATTGTGCCTTGGTGGGATGGGGGAGAGAATCAGAAAGGTAATAGTGAGGGGAAAAAAAGGTGGGTTGAGATAATGACAGTTTAACAGGTAAAGCAAAAGCTTCATGTGCAAACAAAGGAAAACAGGGAATTCATTCACTCTTTCCCATGGGCAGGCAGGTGTTCAGCCAGTCCCTGGAAATCAGGGGTACATCACACGCAACAGCTACTTGGGAAAACAAATTTCATCACTCTGAATGTCCCTTCTCCTTCCCCAGCTTTGTATACCATATGGTATGGAATATTGCTTTGGTCATTTGCAGTCAGTTGTCCTGTCTCCCCTCCTGAATTCTTGAGGCACCCCCATCTACTTCCTGGTGGTGAGAAGCAGGAAAGGCCTTGAGGCTGGTACAAGCACTGCGTAGCAATAACTAAAGCATCCCTGTGTTATCAATGCTGTTTCTAGCACAAATCCAAAACACAGCCCCTTATTAGCTACTCTGAATCAAATTAATTCTACCCCAGCCAAAACCAGCCCAGGTTATAGCATATGACACTTGTGGGAATGGGTCTTTAGCATTTTTACTATAGTCACAGGATCACATATGAAAACACTCTCACTTCCCCAAATAAGCATTTTAGTTTTAGAAGTCTAAGCACTGCACAACACTATTAACAATTCCTCTGGTTGCCTTTTACTTTCTAATTACAGCATCTGTTGGTGCTATATTAATATAACAGCAAACTGCAATCTGTACAATTGTTCTTTCAGGTCAATACCATCTTTTTTTCCTGCTTTATTATTTGGGCAATTTTTTAATAAGGGAGCATATATGTTGAGAATGTATACGTAATTGCAGCCAGTCAATATTGACAGAAGAAAGTCTTCCTTTGGGTAAATGTTCATTCAGAAGTCGGATACTATTCAGTTGGAAACAAGAAAGAAAAGTCTTTACAATTTTCTGCCAAATCAGTCAGATGTTAGGAGTGACTGGAGCTTGATGTGTGACTGAGTTCTGTGTGTGACATTTGTTTAAATCTACCCTATCTGTTAGATTCAGTGAAAATCCTCCTGTTGCCTTCAGTGGGTTGAGACCCATGTGGGTTGGCAGCAGATTTGGGCAGGCAGATCCTGTGCTTGTCCACCCAAATGGATGCCTTCACAGGAAGCATTCACAGGGACTTCTGTGCCAATGTGGTGGACATGGCATGGGCAGATCTGAGGCTGTATGAAGGGGAAAAATGAATTTTTGGCAAAACACAAACAGTCTGTCTGGTATTAGAATGAATGAGACTCTTCTGTGCATGTCTGCTATTTGTGACAGCCAGTGAAAAGTCTTGTTCATTGACAAACCCCTCATCTGTGAATAGGGGGTGAATTGTTTACAAGCTAACTCACAGTGGGTAGTTGGGGAGGGAGGAAAAAGGGAAAGGAGATTCACACATCTCTAGGCATCAAAATTAGTCAGCACATCTCCCTGGGCATGCTCTGCAGTTGCTGGTGAGAGCAGTATTTCCCCAAGAAATGGAGAATAAATTCATGGGATTTGTGCAGAGCAGCAGTATAATATTGTGCAGTGAATTGTCCTCTGGAGAAGCTTGTTTCTGTAGAGAGCACCTGGGGAAATTAGCTGGTTAATTTGAGCTGGGGAAGGCAGATACCTAGAGCTTAGATATCTGACACTCTCCTTCATTCCCCTCCCATTCCTTCCAGCTAGCCTGCTTACCTACTACTGTCTGCCCTGCTCCTGGGAGCCTGCATCATTTAAATGGCTTTTCCTTCTGCCTTGTGAATTTGCCAAGGTACTGTGCTGATTTGTATGTGGGAGCTACTGGATGTCCAGTTCCAAATATATGTATTATTTGACCAGATGTAAAACTCACCAATAAAATTGGAACTCTTAATCATTCTTTTTTAGCTCCCTTTGTCCTTCATTAGCAATTCCCATTGCCTATGCTGAAAGTGGCTCTGTCCCAGCTAGTTTTTTCCCCTCGTTTTACTCCTCAAGGCCTGTGAAATCCTGCCAGGGACTACAGGCTGCAATAATATCCTAAAGACCAGAGCTTCCTCCTTCTCCCTTTTCAAAGTTCTAAATACAGGTGTGGTAGGATTTGTGACCTTACCTCACCTCATGAGCTCTCCCACAAAATTCCTGCCCTTTCTGTGCCATCTGACACTTACCCAAGAGTACTGGCAAGTCTAAATCTCACTGCACACTTTCAGTTTTTCAGTGGTGTATTTGAGCAACCTTATTTAATGCAATAGGTAGAATATAAAACAATTATTGAAATGGGTTTTCTTGGGGTTTTAATAAACTACTTTATCTTACCAGAAATTACAAGAGTTTTTCAGATAACATTTGATGTAGCCTGGTGTAGTTTTAGAGATGCAGAGGTATGGAAAGGCAAGTATAAGGTGCGACATGAGCAGGTTAAATATATTGTGTTCTTTAGATGTAGCTGCTTTTCTACTCATTCTGCTGGAAATCACCCCACTCCTGTGGAACACTCTATGAAGTCCATTCTAGGAACCTTATTGAATGCCTGATGCTATGAGTTTTCCTGGAAAGTGATATGATAGACAGTGCTCCTATGGGAAGGAGAGATGTTCCTTTGCTGTTAGAAACCGGAGATTGTCTCTGGCAGATGAGTGGTGTGGAGTCATGAACTGCAGAAAGCTAGCCGAAACTTGGAAGAAGTGGTTTTATCCACAGCCCTTCTCAGAGGGCTAGAGATCATGGGAATGGAAAATTTCCAAAAAGCAAAGAAACTAGATACTGCTGCAAGAGCCTGGAAAGTTGTGTGAGAAGTTCTGGCTGAGATGGAGAGATGGGTATCATTTTGGGATCAACCTGAGAGCATATTCTGTGGGTCCTGGGAACAAGGTCTAATTTACCTGTGTGAATACTGAGGGTTATCAGGAACAGGATGAGAACATGGGAGGCGGGATGAGAGGGAAGGCAAAGAGGACCAGGGGGCACTACAGGAGCTGCTTGAGCTGGCATTAATAATGAGGAGGATGTCACCAGAACCTTCCCTTGAGCAGATCAGAGAGACAAAGAAGGGAAAAGGCAAGGGTTGGCAGCTGTGCAGACTGGGGCTGCATTTCAAATGATCCTGCTGTGTCAAACCCAGCTTTTAAAAATGAATTGAATGTATGGCATCTGTGTAAAACTGCTGCACTGAGCTGGGGTTGCAGGTCCTCCAGCAGCCTGTAGAGGGGTCGTGGTGGTAAAGACCAAAATGTACATCTATTTTCAGCTGCCACTCAAGATGTTTGATTCCTTGAGGTCAACACTATGATCCAGGGCCTTGGACACCTGCACAGTTTGCTGGTGAGTGATCCACCAAAGGTGATCCAGGGAGACTTGCAGCACTGTGCGCTGATGTAATTCATGCAGTAGCACTTACTGCTCCCCAAGGCATGTGATGTGCTCTGAGCAACAGTAATAAAACACAACACCAGGAAGCTAAGGATCTCCGGTAAAATAACAACTCCAGGGTTTTGACAGAGATAGAGAGACATTTGGTTACCTTTAAGTGCTGTAAGTTGGTATTTGTAGATGCTGAATTAAATGAGGTTACAGGACTCTGTTGAGAAACCTGTCAGAATTTTTGTTTCAAGAAGGGATGTAGCAGAGGTATTACCAGTAGCAGACTTCATCCCTAACCCAGGAGAACCAAGCCCTGTAACACGAGACAGCAAATGTCCATGCAGTACAATATGGTTCAACACAAAACACTGGAGCCGGCTCTGTCTGAGCCACCTCTGTTACCACAGGGGCTGGCCTGCAATGTAATTTCATCTGACCAGATGTGCAGAGCTGGGTGGCCTGTGTGAAGCACTGGGCTAACACATCAGGCTATATAAACACTCCCACAGCTCAGCCTGAAATGCCCCTTTGGCTCCTGGCCTTCCCAGCATCGACAGTAACTTCCTCCTGTCTACACTTACCTTTTAGGCTGCAAAGGGAACCGAAACACAGCTCCCAACCTGTGCTTTCTGCTTTCTTGCTGACCCAACCTGGTTAAAATAGTTTTTTTCTCACCCTTGAACAAAACATAAGTGACAGGGCTGCTGCATGGTGATGCCTGCAAAGTTGCAGGGATCCTTGTAGTGTTGCAAGTAACAGAGCCACAGGTTTAGAGCTTGTCTTCCACATCTTAGCAATAAACACACCTTACTGGAGCCCAGCTGCATGCGGGTCAGTAAGCAGAGAAACTTCAAACTAATAAGTAAAATTACCATCATCAGAAGCTGACTAGTAGCCTGCAGACATACATGCTAGCACTTTTAACAATAGATGTGTCCTGATCTAATAAAAATCACTTAGTCAAGGTTACTAGTTAAAAAAACGTCTCTAATCCTCTTACTCAGGGAATCTTAGATCACGTTGTGTGTGAGCTTTCTTTCTGATTTTGCTGCTGCTGCTAATATTACAACCTGCCTACTAAGAGTTCCTATTTACTACACCTGGTGTGTTGTGCCAGCCTGCCTGACCTCCAGTGAGTCACTCTTTTTCCCTGATAAAAGTTAATTTACAAATAATCCAGTAACCTGTCTCTAAAACAGCTAGATTTCCTCAAGGGAGTGAATAATGAATTCACAAATTAGGGCTTTCTGATATTTTGTGCATGGGCGTTATTCAATAGATATTTAACAGTTATTTAACAGATAAATAAAAATAATTTTAAAATGCTAGGTTAATTATTAGCAGAATGTCAAGACAAGCTCAAGAGAGGAGGAATAATAATAACTATAATAATAAATAAATTATGATGATGTCAGAAATAATGTCCCTTTGTGAAAAATCTGTCTTTAGGATAAAGCTCTGTATTAGTAGAAAGCAGTAAGTGAACTGTTAGCTCTTCTATTTTTTTATGTCTGCAATTCAAATATAGTTCTAATTAAAATATTTTCTTCCAATGATTTGGGAAGCAGCACTCAGGCAGCACTAGGGTTTTTTATTTGATGCCAGGATTTATTGCTGATGTCCCAGTCTGGGTAGGCAGCAGTATCCTCCTTCTGCATGACTCTTTAAGGAGCTGTTTATATCTGTGTCTCTCTCTTCCTCTCACCTACATCAAGGGCTCCTCTACCTTTTAGAAACTACACAATTCCCTTGTATATTGTCATCTCTCCTTTATTCTGGCCCTTATTATAAGCAGTACTTGTAGATAACATGGTTTTGCGAAGTCTCGGTGAGTTTTTAAATTAATCAGTATGCTTTTTCTCAGTTTCCTCTGCTGTCAGTTTTCATTTTATAAATTCCATCACTGATGGATTTGTGATTGAGTTCAATAGTTTTAAGCCTTTTCTGTCTAGTACTGATGGCAAAATACACTTTATTATAGAAAATACATTTATTATAGAAAAGGCCTGGATGCTGGTATTATCCTATCATTGACTGTACCTGCATTTTAATATTGCATTGTTGCGTATGGGGTCTGGTTTAATTCCTAATCTTGTTCACACAGACAGTGTTCATGTTTAGACTTTTTCTTTTACTATGCTGAAACCTATTTGTCTCCAGAGTTTTAATGTTTTAGGAATTTCTTCAAGAACTGTTAAGATGGGGAGTTACAAATGCCTTATCACCATCTTTATCTTATCTTGACCTATAGTAAAACCCAGCCTGTCTGCGTCCCTGTTTCTACCCTGAACGGCTTGATCTTGTCTGCTAGTCCAGCTGCACTGAACTCAGGCAGGGTGGGTTTATGTGCGAGTCTTTGTGCACACCTTGCCTCCCACCAGGAATGCTTTTTGCTTTGCACAGTGCAATCCACCTCTGCTGCAAACCTGCTGTGTTCTAATGTTTGCTTCTCCTGTAATAGCACGTCCTGCTGTTGTACCCTCACCTCTCCGGGCTCATGAGACTGTTGCTCATATCTGCTTTATTAGAGATACCTGTTTTATTACATGACCATGTAGGTCATAACTGCACAACAGAGCACTCCTGTGTGCTGTTATATCTTGTTTTTCTGTGTTAAACCATCAACCATTAGAGCTTTCTCTACTTTTGCTTTTGAGCTTGATTTCATTAGGAGCTCATCTTTCAGCCTGTCATCCCAGCCTGCCAAGGCACAGTCATTGTCAGCTGTAGCCAGGTTACACACTCATGAATCATTTTGGAATGTCCTTGATTTCACTCATCAGAGAAACTCTTTGCATGGAGGTGTTTTTCACTGGAAAATAATGAGGATTTGTGTAGCTCAAGCAGTGGACCCAAGGCTTTTTTTCTATTCTATTCTATGCCTTATTTTTGTTGCTTCCAAGTCCCTTCGCAGGTACTGTGTTGTCAGGAATTCAGCCCTGTGTGTGTCAGAGTGTAGCTGTTGTGGTTTAGGGTGAAATTTGGCACACATTTATTTGGGCAGGATCACCAAGCACCCATGGTTTGCCCCCGCCAAGCTGCCTCTGCAACTGTGGCACTTCCGTCTTCTACGCCTACTGCTTTGCCTGTTGAGGTTCCTCCAGGTGTGCTGTGCTGTGCTGCTGCCATTGCTGCAGCCCCTTCTCCAGTATTTCAAGGTGTGGCCCTGAGGTGATTTTTAAGAGGATGACCTGAGGGGCTGCAAGGAAAGGAACAGGCAGCAGCAATTCTCCATCCAAAATCCAGCCAACAGTGGGAGGGATGGAGTCTGTTAAGGAGGGAGGAGGGAGAAGGCTGAGCAGTTGCTCTCAGTCACCACTTCACCAGCACTCGCACGACAAGGCAGAGAGGTGGGCTCAGTGGTGCAGCCTCATATCCCATGCTCTTCATCTTCTCCTTAATTTCCTACCAGAAGTGGTTCCAAAGGGACCAAGTGTCTGTGAAGGTGGTTGACATAATTCATGAAGGGAAACCTGATAGAGGAAGGCTCCCTTCGTCCCTTGCCTCATATACACCTTCCACAGATCTACCTTGCTTTCTTTTGAATCGTAGCAAAGAGCGACATCCCTTTTAGCAGCTATTTCAAGAGGCTCCTCCTTGCCAGCCCACAGCACCATCTGGCTTTGGGAAAGGAGGTGAGATGGAAGAGCAGCACAAAGTGTGGTCCAACACCACCCCCGCCTTTTGGTGCTCTGAGTGGGAGTTGTGCCTCACTGTGAGAGCAAGGAGAGTGATGGTGGAAACTCACCCAGGAGCAGGGTTTCACCTGGACACTGTGTTCTTTTTCTGCCTGCTAAGTTCATATCATGTGGTCTGCAGCAGTAAGGGCTTGTCCTCTGGCTTTGGAAAGCCTGGAGCAGAGAACTTAGAGATTTCCACATGGGGTGAAGCTCTGGACACGTTATAGGATTGGGCTGGTCACAGTCACTTTGGCTTCTTAGCACCCTTTGAGCAGCAGGATTTGTGCCTTCTCTTTCTCATAGCTCTACTAAAGTCACCTTCTGAAGGAAGCAGCCATGCCTTGACTGGCTGCCTGAGTCTGGACAGCCGTGCTTCTGTGTCAGGAAAGTCCTGCATTCTAACAGCTCTCTTGGGTAAACATCTGGTTTTTGCAAGTCAAATTGAAATTAGAACTTGATCTGTAGCATCACAAATACTACAAAGTAGCGAATGTAAACCTCACTATTTTCTTACTCCATGGTATGTAGACCTCTCTCCTCTCTTCACATGTATTTGTACAGATTCAAGTTGCCAGCCCCACTACAAAGGGGAAACCAATGGTTCTGGAGAGTCATGAGTTGCTACGACACAGATGTGTGAAAAAGGGATTAAAAAGGGAAAACTAAATAATTCCAATAAAGAAAATGTAGGGGAATTTTTGCATCTACTGTTATTTGCATCAGTAAGATACTCTACAAGGTTGAACTATCCTCTGCATATGCAGCTGATTTTTTTTCTGCATTGATATTCAGTTTGCAACAGCTTATAATAAGATGTCACTCGCTATGCTCTGGTCACTGAGCATAAACAGGCTTGTTTATTAGGCAGAAAACTGCAGTAAATCATAGTCAGGTAGCTATTACTGGCAGTGTAATATCTTGCTATTAATGCAGCTCTGATCTGTTGGAAATTCAGGACACAAACTAAGATATATCAACAACTCCGACTCAATCCTGTGAACATACCCCACTGATTCTTAATGCATTAAATAATCACAGTTTAATCTGCCTGTCTGCTTTTGGCAATTCATGTCAGGGAACAGATTTGTTTTAAATGATGTCTTGCAGCTATTTTCTTTTTCACTGTTCAGTCCATTCAGACTAAAGCAAACAGTTTTCACATAGTAAAAGCCTCACATAGTAATCCTTACCTGTGTAAAAAGAATACAAAGGGTATCAACATCAAAATGTGCTACATCTCACCCACTTTCTTCAAAATGCAAAACCACAGAGAACCTTTTGAGTTGGTACTCGTCTATTCAAGCTCCATTTAAGACCCTCTCAGAGAAGCTGTGCCATTAACCTGTCCCAGGAAGAAAGAAAAGCAAAGCTGCAGGGACATCTGTTGATTGGAGGTGCAACAAAATTGGACCCAGAAGCATTAAGGAGTGGGATTTATTCAAGGGAGGTGTTCAGTGGTAGCATGTGGATGCAGAAATAGAACCACGTCATTTGTCTGGCTGTCACAGAATAAAAACACAGTGAATAATGGCCAACCTGAGTATGTCTGAGGCAGAGCTGGCAGAAGGATAATTCCATTTCACAGCACCAGAACTGATTTTTTTCAAGGCTGGGAGAAAGCAAAATTTCTGAACAATTTTTGTGGACACAGAAAGTGAGTTTGAATAGTGATTGAGATCTCTAAACTGCAAAGTAATACTTTGCCTCATTTAGAACAGATCTGGGGTTTTTTTCTTCTTTTTCTCAGAGCACTCTGAGCCAGGCAGAGCAAACATCTAAAAGGACAGGTTTTTTTGTCTTTCACTGCAGACTTTATGACTCTATCAGAAAACATTCTTATTAAATGAAACAGAAAACAGAAAAAAAAGCTCCATTTGGAAAGTGAAAAGTGCTTTTCCAAGATTCAAAAACATCATGTGAGATGTCATTTTTCCAAGCCAGCTCATCGTATGAATTTCAGGGGTGGTAGACAAAAATAGTTAAATTACTAAAGTCAGATTTTAAATAGAAAAAAAAAATAATTAAAAAAAAATATATGTATTTTAAAAACTTAGAATTTAAATTTAGTTAAAATTGCATTTGGAATGCAATGCCTGTAGTTATTATGTAAGTAAAATAAAATAATATTATAAAAACAACAAAAAAAAGCAATGCATATTTTCCTAAGTTTAAGATAAAGTTGCTGAAACAGGAAAAGCTCTTGGCAAAATGACTAGGGCTGGAATTTTCTGAATTGGTAAAATAGCTCTTTCTGAATTTCTATAGCCCTAACTTCTCACAGAATTCTTTTTTCACTTTACAGTATTTATCTCAGTATAGTTGCCTCCAAAGGATGACTAAGCAATAACAAAGAAACAGGCTGGAAGCTTAAAAAGCTGAAATACTTGCTTGGTTCTTTGGGCCTGTGCTTACAAACAAAGTATGGAGGGCTATCTAAGCATTTTAAAATCTTCAGGTTCAAACCCCAGATTGTATTGCTATACGCCAGTTTTAAATACAGCACATTTTAAGGTTAAATTCCCTACTCTTCTTCTCTGTACAGAACATTTAACAGGGTTTTAGATAACTGCTCTTATAAATTAGAATAGCCCAAATGCCATCCAAAGCAAATCACAAGTGAAGTACTAATAGCTCAGTAAATAAGAAATGTCATTTGTTCTGAAATAACAGAAAAAGTGCACTGTTTCTGGTTCGAAAAAATGCTATCAACGGGACTCTGAGCACATATACTGTAGGTATACGAACATTTCTTGAATTCTATCTTCTAGAGTAACAGACAATAAGTAAAAGTGAAATGTAAGTTTTACCCAAAAGTTGTGTTCTTCTCAGTGGTTCTTCATGGATGCAGCTCAATTATGGTTTCAAAAGTAGGCGCAAAATACATATTCAACAGGCTTAAAACCTGCTATTTACGTTGAGGTGATTTGCCTTACTGAATGAAATCGAAATGTCCAGAGTTTTAAATTACTTTGCTCTCAATATATGATTAATTTGTAACTTGATCAATACATGTAAAAATAGGTGATCTTTAAAGGTCCCTTACAACTCAAACCACTCCATGATAGTAGCCAGCGATGTGTCTAGTATCTGACTGAAATTTGTTGGTTTCCAGCTATGCAAAGAGATGGGAAATTCTTCAGAAGAGTCACCTCAGTGATAGCCCAGACTCTGAACTTTGGCCCCATCATATTTTCCCCTGTGTCCCTGAACCCCAAAGTGAGACACTGGGGTCTTGGTCTGTCTGGGATATTTCCACTGCTTCCAGAGAAGTTGTAGAACTTTCAGAGGTTCTGTGCAAGATGTCCACACATGGAAGTAGCTGTCTGGAGAAAATGAATGTATTCTGCAGGACGTAAAAGAAAGGCACCATCACAGAAGAAACAAAACTTTGGTCTATTCCCTCTTAACCACAACTGACAGTTACTTCAAGGCTCCTTCAGCACCATAAGGCAGTTTTCTTGATGGAGACCAGAACCAGGACATGAAAATTAATCTGGCCTTGGTGAGGACCTGAGTGTGGAGCTGGATAGTGAGGTGTTTACATGGCTGGCTTTGACTGCAGTCGTGGTCTAGGTTTATGCAGTGGGAAAGTACAGAGAGTGAGTAAAGGGTTTAATTTTGTAGACTGGGAAACTGCATTTATTCTTTATGTGAAAGAGTTGCTGTTCTTGAAGCACGACAGCTTTCTTGTTGCTCACCTGAGGGAGGAGAGGAGGAGTCAAGCAGTGAGCATGGCCAGGATGTGGGGAAGGCATAGACTCTGAAGAGACGTCACAGCCTCTTTCTGGCTCTGATAGTAATCAAGAGACATGGTAGCTAGAATTTGGAAGAGGGAAGGGATGCAAAAATGGTTCCTGTCTTTGTCAGCCAGGCCAAGCAAATGTGGAAAGCATGGGACCATTCATCTTGTCTTGGAAATTGGCAGTGAATGCCTTTAAATATATATGTGACCTCCGTACTCATTCATGACTAAAAATATACCTGTTCTTCACCACACATTTATATTCTGTAAAGTGACTGCAGCATCAGGGATTTCTAACTTTCTTGCCCTTCTGTTTCTCTGAGATCAAGCTGACTTCTTTCATTCAGACTTCGGCCTCTTCTCACCCCATCTGCCAAGTGCTTCCCTCCTGGCCTCTGGCTGCTTGGCATCACCCCATGGGCTGTGTCCAGCTGTGCCCTCCCACTGTGCCAGCTGTGCCAGAGACCCCTTTCCATCCAAACACCCAGCGGCCAGCAGAGGACTTAGGAGAGGAAGGAAAGGTTTGCCACCTATTCAGTCAGTCAGGTCGAGCCCAGGACATGCTTGAGTGCTTTTCTCTGAATGCTTGTTTGGTGAATGAGCGTTTCTTGTGCCGAAGCTGCACTGAAAGGAAGGGCAGAAAACCACCCAGCACAGAAAGCAAGTTCTCTGGGACCTGTAAAAGAAAAATTTCCCCTGCAGATTGGGCTGGCTGGAAATATGCAATATCTTCCAAATGGCTTGTAAGGAGAAATGTTGGGTGTAGGAGTGGTGCTGGCTTACCTGTAGTTCCTCATACCTGTGGTTTTGTGTTGGGTTAAGTAAAGAAGACTCAGCTGTAACTATATTGTGTGGGAGGAATCCCTAGTTTTGAAGCAAGACTCATTGCAGGGGCTCGCATTAGGATCTTCAGGATGTTCATTTATGAGTACAGTTTTTCTGAGAAAAGGGGGTAGAAGGACAGGAAACCTGAAGAATCACCTAAATGTGAAGAAAATAAAAAAGAAAAAGACAGCTATAAGCTCCCAATGCAGCTCTGGCACTTGGGTGTTTCTCTGAAAAATTGTTTTTGAAAACGGAAGTCCAAAAAGATGTTTTATATCTTTGTAAATGCCAAGGTTATTTTCTTTAAAACAAGTACATGCAACCTCCTTAAAACAGAGAAAAAAATTAGGAAAATTAACACTTATAATATTACTTGAAATACAAATCTACCATTTATTTCACTCCCTGAGTGCAGCACTTCACTGTGTTTTACAAGAAAGTTCAGTCAGAACAAGGATTAATTTGATTATTTTTATTTATTAATGCTTATTTTCTTGTACAGAAGTGAGGGAGGAGGAAGGGGCAGAATGGATGTTCCTTCTTCATGTGGGAAAAAAGACATCTGAAAATTAGCTCTGTTTCCAAGCTGGGAGCTGACTCTTCTCCCCAGGGAAGTATTCCTCCATCTGCATTGCTACTCTGAAGCAGCAGAGCTTCAGAGAAACTGGAAGAGCATGTGGCTGGGGAGAGATTAGAAAAGCAAGAAGCAACTTGATGGTGCCTTAGGGAAGATGCAATCTCCAGAAGCAGAGACCATAAAAGAGCTAATTTCCCCTTGAAGCATGGTTTTTGTGACTGATATCACCAGCATGCCACCAGAAATCATTATCAATAAGTGCACTGTCCAAAGCCAGTTAAACCTGGATAGCTAAGTTACATTTTTTTGGGAGAAGAGATGTGTCCAATGCTAGTGAATCCTCCTCACCTCCTGAGCTGTACTATTTTGGCCTTAGGCAATGTCAGATTTAGGTTTTGTAGCCCTGTTTTCCTGCCCATTACCTTAATTTGAGTTTACTGTATCAGCCTTATTAGGAATGCATCCCACAGACTGAACTTCCATCCTCAGAGACACAGGTATGGTTCACCTTGACCCTGACTGGCTGTAAAGGTAACATCTCGAAACTCCATGCAAACCAAGAACTTCATGGGCTGGCAAACTCAATTTGTTGTACTTGTCAGATAAACAGGAAGTTTTTCTTTCAGTCCAGCATGCTTCCCCTGCAGCGTGCAAGTCTGAAATTATTGATCCTATTTCAAATTATATGCAGATCCAGGAATCATCCTGGGTTTTAAACAGTAATTGCTACTGTCAAGTGCTGTGGGCACAAGATTCTGCTCTGTCACTTCAAACAGGTAATACCTGTGTTTTTTACACACATGGAGTGCAACTGGTTTAAACCTCTTTGTTGAATATAAACAACCTAGGAATGCTAGTAGAACAGAGTAGTCTGGATTAATCCTACTGAAGTAGGATTATTTTTAGCAATTTTTTTTTAAAGTTGTGAATCCAGTTTCTTTTGAATATAGAAGGTGAGCCCTCTAAACGTCCTTCATAGCTTAAATTGGTGTACTGCCTCCTCTTGCTGGTGTCTTTTTGCTTTTTATCTTTGTCTTACAACAAAATTCAGCATCTGTTTACTCAATTTGTGCAAGATCCTTTGTAATTGCTGTAGCAATATTTAAGTTCAAGTTGGACCAATTTTTAGTATCCCATTTAGTATTGTTTGTTGAAGCACAAAGTTTACAGTTTGCTGGAGGGACTTAGAGATGAAACAAAACACATTAAACAGTCAGTGCTGTTAGAACATATGGGGTTTCTAAATGAAAAGGAAAAGAGCTACAAAATGCTGTATTGAGTTTTTGTATTTGTATATTACCACCAGAATACCTTCTTCTGTTGGTTGTGCCCTACTGCTTGCTGTTGGTGTCAGGAGAGCAAATCCTCTGATATGGTCACTTGTTTGTTAAATGAGCTGTCCAAGAGTGGGCAGGGATAAAATAGTGTCAGTGAAACAGTGACTCACTTATCCTTTGAGAAACTGCTGTCAACATCTTTTAGAGACTGATGAAGTGGATGCTTCTTAATATGAGCTACTGAATGTCCTGGCTGGTCTTGCAGCAGCAAAAAGCTTGAAAAGAGCTGAGCATGAGTGAGGAAAGGGCTCAGTGAACTAAATGAAAGATGAGATTTGCAGGTGGATTCAGAGTTTTGACAGAGAGAAAAACGTCTGGGAGAAAAGCTGGTGAAAGCAGCCTTGGAGGAGATCTCAAAGAAAGGAGAAAGGGCCCTGGAGAAAGGAGAATCTAGGGCTGGGTTTGGAAGAGGAGAAGGAGCCTGAGAGAGGGA
Organism: Dasyornis broadbenti; assembly: GCA_013397935.1. NCBI lineage: Eukaryota > Metazoa > Chordata > Aves > Passeriformes > Dasyornithidae > Dasyornis > Dasyornis broadbenti. Next base: position 3,289,912 of record VZRN01005010.1, on the reverse strand, counting down.
AAGTATGCATGACATGGTTGGGCAGGAGAGTGAAGCATTGTGTTGAGTTGGTTTTGCTTGGCCCAGTTTTGCTGGTGGGGGGACCACAAAGATGGCTCCTGTGAGGAACTTCTGGAAGCTTTCACCATGTCCAGCAGACCCAATCTCTGATGGCTCTGAAGATGATGGACATGCTGCTGGCCAGTGCTGGGCCAATTAGAGATGTTGGTTACGCCTCTGTGATAACAAATTCAAGAAGAAATCAAAACAATGGATGCACGCAGTTCTTTTTAGCCAGAGAAGGAGGAGGAGGTGAGAATATGTGAGGGAAAACAATATGGGGTGCTTCTGGCACCGGAGCTGAGAATCCTCTGCAGGCTGTGGTGATGACCATGGTGGAGCAGGTTGTTCCCCTGCAGCCCACGGAGTCCACGGGGAATGCAGAGCTCCACTTGCAGCCTGTGGGGAGGTGGCCATGCCAGAGCGGGTGGATGCCTGGAGGAGGCTGTGGTCCAGCAGGAATCTCAGTGGAGAGAGAGGCCTTGCTCCCAAGATGGAACAGCCTGGCCTCGGAGGCCTGCACCCCATGGACAAGGGACCCCACAGTGCAGCAGTTTTGGGAGGACTGTTTGCCACTGTGGGGAGCTTATGTTACAGCAGGTTCAGGTGGGCTGCTGCTCATGAGATTTGGACCCACGCTGGAGGAGTTTGTGGAGAGCTGCCTCATGTGGGAGGGACCCCACAGCAAAGCAGAGGAAGGACTCCTCTCCCTTAGCAGCGGAAGAAGATCTCAGTGATGAACTGACCTAATATCCCATGCCCTGTCCCCCTGCTGGTGGGAAGGAGGGAGGGGGGTGAGCAGAGAAATGGTGTTGTAAGGGCTTATTTTTACCTCTCATTAGCCTCCTCTGACTCTGTGTTAGTAATAAATCACTTTTCAACTTTAAGATCAGCCTGTTTGGTCCTTGTTTTCTCTCAGTTCCTTATCTCAACTCATGAGCCTTGTGTGTGTTAACTTTGTTTTTCCCCCTCTCCTCTGCCCAGCTGTGACAGGGGAGAGCGAGTGAGTAGATGATGTAGGTGCCTGGCATTTGGCCAGGGTCAAACCATGACGTGTGTGGAGAGCAGCGATGACTGGTGCTCATCAGCGGCCAATATTAGGACTGATTAACACCTTTGTCAGGGACATGGACAGTCGGATCAAGTGCACCCTCAGCAAGTTTGCTGATGACACTGAGCTGTGTGGTGCAGTTGACATGGTGGAAGAAGGGGATAATCCAGAGGGACCTGGGCCTGAGAGGTTGACCTGTGTGAACTTCGTGGAGGCCAAGTGCCAGGTCCTGCACCTGGCTTGGGCAATCCCAAGCACAAACAAGCTGGGCAGAAAATGGATTGAGAGCAGTCCTGGGGAGAAGGACTTGGGGGGTGTTGGTCGACGAGAAGCTTGGCATGACCTAGCAATGTGCACTTGCAGCCCAGAAATCCAGCTGTGTCCTGGGCTGCATCAAAAGCAGCGTGGCCACCAGGGCGAGGGAGGGGATTTTGTTCCTCTACTCTTGTGAGACCCCACCTTGAATGCTGCATCCAGTTCTAGGGCCCCCAACATGAGAAGGACCTGGAGCAGGTCCGCAGTAGGGCCACAAAACTCTCAGAGCACTGGAGAATCTCTCCTCTGAAGACAGGGCTAAAACAGCTGAGATTGTTCGCCTGGAGAAGAGAAGGTTCCAAGGAGACCTTAGGGCAGCCTTCCAGTAACTAAAAGGGGCTATGAGAGTGCTGGAGAGAGACTTTTTACAAGGGCTTGTAGTGACAGGACAAGGGGGAATGTCTTTAGAGTAGACATAAGGAAGAAATACTTTACTGTGAGGGTGGTGAGATGTTGGAAGAGGTTACCCAGAAAAGTTGTAGATGCCCAATGCCTGGAATTGTTCAAGGCCAGGCTGGATGGGTCTTTGAGTAACCTGGTCTAATGGAAGATCTCCCTGCCTGTGGTGGGGGATTGGAACTAGATAATCATTAGGATCCCTTCCAATCCAAATTATTCTCTGATTCTGCCCAGGAAATAGACAAAGACAGCAAATAATTTTAAGATGGAAAAACTGAAGCTGGAATGATTGGCATAAAAATAGCAATCAGGTAAAAATGGGAAAGAGTATGTGTTTTGGTGGGGGTTGGGAAAAAGCAAATTTGTCATCCTCAAAAGAAGAAAATTTTACATAGAAAGGAAGAGAGAGTCTTGTGGGAAGAACAGGAAATGTAATGGGCTTGGAAGTGTTGATTAGAGATGGAGTTTTAGGGAATTAAAGCAATACAGGGAAAGAAGGAAGGGGCTTTCATCTCAGAAGCAAAATGGGCTTGCAGAATACAAGGACAGGTTATAAATGTTGCAGCAGTGACAGGATCATCCAGGCAGCAGTGAGGAACAATGACGTAAAATGAAGAGTAAAGTAGCAGAGTTCAGAGGAGGATGAGCCTTTAGGGTAGAGAACAGGATACACTCCTTCTCAATAGAACTTTTATTCTCTTCAGCCATCCTACTGATACCTGTTTTCATGTTATCTTCTGTGTCTGTCCATGTTTCTATTTTTGCCATTTACTCCATCCATCCATCCATCCATCCATCCATCCATCCATCCATCCATCCATCCATCCATCCATCCATCCATCCATCCATCCATCCATCCATCCATCCATCCATCCATCCATCCATCCATCCATCCATCCATCCATCCATCCATCCATCCATCCATCCATCCATCCATCCATCCATCCATCCATCCATCCATCCATCCATCCATCCATCCATCCATCCATCCATCCATCCATCCATCCATCCATCCATCCATCCATCCATCCATCCATCCATCCATCCATCCATCCATCCATCCATCCATCCATCCATCCATCCATCCATCCATCCATCCATCCATCCATCCATCCATCCATCCATCCATCCATCCATCCATCCATCCATCCATCCATCCATCCATCCATCCATCCATCCATCCATCCATCCATCCATCCATCCATCCATCCATCCATCCATCCATCCATCCATCCATCCATCCATCCATCCATCCATCCATCCATCCATCCATCCATCCATCCATCCATCCATCCATCCATCCATCCATCCATCCATCCATCCATCCATCCATCCATCCATCCATCCATCCATCCATCCATCCATCCATCCATCCATCCATCCATCCATCCATCCATCCATCCATCCATCCATCCATCCATCCATCCATCCATCCATCCATCCATCCATCCATCCATCCATCCATCCATCCATCCATCCATCCATCCATCCATCCATCCATCCATCCATCCATCCATCCATCCATCCATCCTCACTCATGAGGAGGAAGTTCAGGAGGTAGTTTCCCTGTGTAATGTTGCCCTCAGGTAGAATTCAGCAGATATTTTAGGCAAATATTCAGCAGGTATTTTGACTTCTGGTAAGTTGCAGATGAAGCATTCTGCTTTCCTTGGCCATAGTGTTTGGTTTGCTGCCTTGGAAATGTCTCTATTTGCCTCTCCACTTGAGACAGGCACTTCTCTTCCAAACAATGCTGGATTCTTGAATTCTTTTGGCCAGTGTCTCTTTAAAACATTTACAAAGAGCTGGAAGTTCTTCTGTGTTGGGGGAAACCTCATCAGTCACTAGGAAGCTCGATGAAAAGAGACCATTTATGTATAAGAATCAATTAATCTGAATGCAATTGTATTAAGTGAGAGGAAACCATATCATGAAAGAGGGGGTAAAGGCTAAAGCAAACCACTGAGTGAGAATGCCACTTACACTGGAAAACCCTACTACAGCTTTTGCTAGAAATGCCTTTGCAATGCAAAGTAGTCATAACTGACCAAAGCTAATGAGACCTACTGTGACACTGAAAGGGTTAAAGGAAAAATCAGACACTGCTATTGTTGATGTAGGAATGGATTTCATAAGAGTTTATAAAGTTAGCAAGATTCAAGGAGGTCAACACTTTGATGATCCTGGAGGGACAGATACAGTGCTATCTGCATCCAGTTTTCAGACTGGCCTTTTACTGATCTTGAAAATATGAACTGGAGTTACTGGGAGAAGTAGGTAAGAGATACAGGATACTACAGGATATCAGGTCTTCTGGGAAGATGCACAGGTAAATATTTCGCAGCACCAGGCATTGAATCCCTCACAACAATTGTTATACAAATAAATCAGAATTATTAGAAACAGGTTTAGGGATTTAGCAAATCCCTAAATCTTTTGTGTGTGTGAGAGTGTTTAAATGTGGGGTGGGTTTTTTTGTTTTGTTTTGGTTTTTTCTCTTTTCTTTTTTTTTTTTTTTT